>JAQMYK010000033.1:5987213-5998326 GCA_030014345.1 Clarias buthupogon
TTGCCATTTCGTCAACCAATCAAAGGGGTTGTGATCAGTGTTTCTACTGTCGATGCATATCGCCTTTTAAACCAACGGACGAACACGCAATAATCCTAGATAACTCAATCCAGTTATACTAATCATCAACAACAGGTGTGCTCGAAGAACCAATTTAGCCAGAGCGTATTAGCACGATGATCTCATCTTAGATGTGTCAGTTCATCTCGGATGTGTCAAGCGACGTACGAAGAACGGACTGATTTCCTACCTGTCGCTACACCTAACAAACAAAACAACTTCCGTGTTCGAACGCTATAGAATGTCAGGCAAACATCTAATAACAGGTCTATTGGCGCCCCCTACTGGACTAACTCACACTTTCATTTACAACAGTCGCCCCCAAATTTGTTCCTTAAATTTGCAGTTATTAGGCTGAAGCTTTTGTCTGAAATAGCAGGGAGGCGGATTAGACAGCTGACAGGTCTGACGTAGGTCCGATCATTCACCTTAACTTCTGCTGTACGTATTCGACCATCAGCTTTGGTGAACACCTTGCTTATCTGTCCGATTGGCCATAGTGCTCTGGGCAACTGAGGGTCCAGTATGAGTACCACTATACTCAGTTGTAGAGGATCTGTGCCAGTTTGGCATTTCTCCCGGATTTGCAAAGCAGGCAGGTAGTTTTTTATGAACTGTAACCAGAGTATTTCTGCAAGGACTTGACAGGCCCTCCAGCACCTCTGACTGAGGAGATTGGAGTCATGGTAGAAGCTTTGTGGCAGTGAAGGGTCCAGCCACCCCATCAAATGAAGATTTGGGGTAATTGGATCTGGGTCGACCAGGCCAGAGGAGACATAACCCAAGGGCTTGGAATTCAGGATTCCCTCAATTTCAATAAGGATAAATCTATCTTTATGGAACGAATTTCCCTTTTCCAGATACCCCGAAGTGGTAGGGAGGGGTAAAGATGAACTTTACCTAACCCTAACCCTAATCCTAGAACAGTCATTGAGATTGTCCAAGTTATTACAGCAGTAAGGGCAGTACAGGCAGGGCTTCTCGGATGACTGGAAGGGGCCGCAATACAGGGGGCCTCAGGAGTAGTTTGTGTAGAGCCCAAGTGCACAGTCTGTAGTCTGCACAGTCTGGAGAAACCACTGCCTGTTTCTCACTTTACCCTCTCTCTTGCGGTCTCTTTGCCTTGTAGCTGCGTCTTTATGGGTCTCTATCTGATAAAGCACATCACCACCTTCCTGGATCTATACCTCATATTAAAACCACTCTGCAAAGTCCAAAAGTGAGGGCACTCCTCTCTTTAGTGGGTGAAGATACCACCTAAAGTTGGCTCTGAGATCCTGGGGTACTTTAGTGCTTAATCTGGCCACATGCGATCCGCACTGAAGTTCAATGAGTCTCTCCTGTCTCAGTTGTTCTAGCATTCCCACCAGCGCTCTGACTCTCAAATTTAAGGAATCCCCCAGAATAGCCTGGACGGATAGGGGGTCCATCCGTGAGGTTGATCATAGTGCTGAATGAGAGATGCCATTGTGTCTTAGTAGGGGTACGTAGAGTATGCCTTCAATGCTTCAGTTGTGTGGAACGGAGTGCTGGGGGAGAGGCGTCATCTCGTCGATCCACTTCTAAAAGAAGTGATACATTCAGCTGGAGAGCCGCTTCTAAACATGATAAATTCTTCACTATATCCCTAAATCTTTCAAGTTGGCAGTTACTAAGCCTCATCTTAAAAAACCTAACCTAGACCATAATGAAATAACAAATTACAGACCAATTTCAAACCTTCTGTTTATATCAAAAATATTAGAAAAGGTGGTGTTAGTTCAAATATGCACATTCTTACAGGAAAACAATATCTTTGAAGAATTTCAGCCAGGCCCCATCATAGTACACAAACTGCGTTAGTTAAAATCGCAAATGACTTGTTTTTAGCTTCAGACCAAGGCTGCATCTCGAGACTCGGCTTACTTGATCTTAGTGCTACATTCGACACTATAGATCATAATGTTCTTATAGATCGCTTACAAAATCCAATAGGTATTCAGGGACAGGAATTAAAATGGTTTAGAGCCTACCTTTCCGATTGATACCATTTTGTAGATCTGAATGAAGAACTGTGTAATGCTAGTAAAACATGGGGTCCCACAAGGGTCAGTTTTAAGACCTCTTCTGCTCTCCATATACAGTACATGCTTCCCTTGGGTAACATCATTAGAAGACATGGGATTAGTTTCCACTACTATGCTGATGATACCCAGTTATACATCTCATCGAAACCAGATGAAATATCTAGATTAACTGAGTTTGTAGATATAAGATCTAAAAGATTGGATGACCTATAATTTTTTCTTTTTCTAAATTCATACAAGATATTACTTATTTGCACAAAAACAGTACACAAATGCTCTCACACTTCTGCTTGCACTTAAAAGGATGTACTGTTACTACCAGCTAGACAGTGAAAGACCTGGGCATAATATTAGACAGCAACTTGTCCCTTGAAATCATATTTCCAATATTACAAAAACAGCCTTTTTCCATCTTAGAAATATTATCAAGCTTAGAAACATTTTATCCATATCTAATGCAGAAAAGCTAGTTCATGCATTCATGATCAGACTGGACTATTGTAATGCATTACTAGGTGGTTGTCCTGCATCCTCAATAAACAAGCTACAGTTAGTCCAAAATGCAGCCGCCAGAGTTCTCACCAGATCAAGAAAATATGATCATATAATCCCAATACTATCATCTCTGCACTGGTTACCTGTTAAGTTTAGAATTGATTACAAACTAGCATTACTTACGTACAAGGCTCCAAATTGTTTAGCTCCCACATACAGTATCTAGCCAGTCTTCTGACATGTTACAATCCACAGCACTCCTTAAGATCACAAAACTTTGCATTTCTGGTAGTTCCCAGAATATCAAAGTCCACAAAAGGGGGGTAGAGCATTTTCATATTTAGCTCTTAAGCTTTGGAATAGCCTTCCTGATAATGTTTGGGGCTCAGACACAGTCTCCCAGTTTAAAAGCAGACTCAAGACACATCTATCTAGCCTGGCATACACATAATTCATCCCATAACCTCATACTCCAGTATATTTAAATGCACACTCTCATCTAGTCCTGCTAATATAATGAATGGCAACTACACTAATTCTTTTCCACCTGTTCTTTTCTTTTTCTGAACTGGACTCCATGTCAACCTAGAATGTTGAACTTCCAGATGCCTTACACACAGTATGCTGCAAAAAATATATATATATATCTAATATCTGTTATGACCCAAATGAGGATGGGTTCCCTGTTGACTCTGGTTCCCCTCAAGGTTTCTTCCTATTGCCATCCCACAGAGTTTTTCCTTGTCTGCCTTGGTTTGCTCATCAGAGACAATCTGATCACTATGATCTATACACGTTTTTACTTGCTCCTACACATTTCCATAATCTTCTTTTCATTTTGTGAAGCTACTCTGAGACAATGAACATTGATAAAAGCGCTATATAAATAAAATTTTATTGACTTGAATTGAATTGAAATTCAGCTAACCCAGCCAGATTCCTAGAGAACATTATCTGGTGACTCGTTTATGTTGCCCATCTAGTAGCATAAATAGGAACTCATAGTCAGGACTGGAATTTCCTACAGTCTACCTGAGCTCCATATCGACTCCATATTAATCTAAAGACATCGTCTGCTATATTAAATCTCCAGCCTCCTAACACACTGTATGACTGCAAAACTATTCCTGCTATTCGTTATCACCCAAATGAGTAAGGGTTCCTGGTTTCTCTCAAGATTTCTTCCTATTGCCATCTCAAGAAGTTTTTCCTTGCCTCAGCTTACTCATCAGGGACAATAATTTTGATTCAAACACATTTTTCACATTTTATACACATTTCCATAATTTTCTTCTGATTCTGTAAACTGCTTTGCAACAAAGACCATTGTTAAAAGCGCTATATAAATAAAAATTGAATTGAATTGAATAACCTGGTCATTTAGTAAAGCTACAACATAGCTACATAACGTTTCTGTGCCTAGACCTGACCAAGTGAAGCAACCCCAGATCATAACACTCCCTACAAAGGCTTGTACAGTGTGCACTAGGCTTGATGGCTGCATAGCTTCATGCGCCTCTCCTTTTTACCCTGACATCATGGTGACATCACAGTGAACTCATCAGACCACATGACCTTTTTCCATTACTATAAAGTTAAATATTTATGCTCCCCAGCAAATTGAAGTCCTCTTTGCCCTCTTGTTGTCCTATGGATTATTTCCCCCGCCACCATTTTGGACTTTTGGGGGGGTTTTACATGCTCAAAAACTCATTGGCAGACAGATTGGAATCTGCTGCCATTAGAATGCCTGAGAGTCTGTGCCCTGGGCATGGCACATACACACTTGCACGTATGCACGAGAAACCCGGCACACATGTGGAGCTCATTGAGCTTAACAACTTTTGCACTGCATGTTCTGGGCTCAACTCAACAGGAAGTCAGTTATTTTGGTCGTTCGCAAAACGCATCTGATGGATTTTGATATACACACATATCACACACATACTAACAAGTCACATGTCTCACACACACATCACAAATGTTAACACATAGACACCTTACCTGCTTCCCTTCTTATCCTGACACACTGCTCTGGAATAGGACTCACATGCCCACAATAGCACTCAAATATGGACTCACATGATCTTGTCCTCTTGCTCCAAAGATCAATCTTTATGACTTTTAGGAAATTGAAGTCCTTTTCTGATTAGTCTCACTAACAAGTAATTTTCTTATGGCATACTGTATGGTAAGGAGCTAGTGCCAAAGCACATTATGAATTGATCATTGACATTAAAACCACTGACAGATAAAGTGAACATTGATAATTGTTTGAATATCATTGATAATCTAATTACAATGGTATCTGTCAAAATCCAATCTATGAACCTCACAATTTGGAGGACCTGCTGTTAATATCTTTGTGCCAAATACCACAGCACACCTTTAAAGACCTTGTGGAGCCCCATACCTTAAAGGGGTCAGCGCTGTTTTAGTGGGACCATGGGGACCTACACATAATTAGGTTTAAATGTTATTGCAGAACCCACCCCTTGCACATACATATAAAATAACTAAATATCTAGATATCTTATCTATTGTTATGACTAACTAAAGATTTAACTAACCACCAAACTATTGCAAAACAGTTTTAAATAAGAACAAATCTAGTTAAATATTTAACCTCAATACTTCTGTAGGAAAAAAAAAATCAACAGCAACAGTTTAGTATTCATAATAAATTATAATTTATGTTTAATGACAAAATTATCTAGCCCATTTTACAAGAATAAGTTTAAAATCTAACAGCTTTAGAAATCATAGGCTACATAAAAATCAATATACAGTGTATTATACCATTTTTAAAGGAACTGAAGTAAGAAAATATATAAAAATGTAAAATCCTTCTGGTATGTACACAATAGCAACATTCATGCACCTAATCTGCATATTACAATGCTAACATGCAATGTGCTTAAAATCTTATATAAGAATACACAAGATTAGAATAAATAAAGTAATAAAGAACAATTGACGAATCAGAAGTGCAACGCATGAAAATGTATAAAATACAGATTGAGGCAGTATATTAGTACTTAAGACAGCAGTACAGTATTCCACTGCAAAGGGGTCTTTGTATCAGTGTCCCTGATCATAAATGAATGCACTTAAAACATTATAAAGTTCCCTTATAAGGCACCCATATCAGTTCATAACTTAAATCAAACAAATTATCCAGTCAGATTGTTGCAGAATGTTTGCAATGTGAAGAATATTTCTGGCAACCAAACTTTAGTTTACCCTAATTCACATCAAAAGCAATCATAGAATTTTTGTGTTGTCATCAGAAACATATAAGCTGTAAGAGAATCAGAATCATATAGCCTACAACATAACAGCTCTTTCCAAAAACAACAGAATATCTACTTTATTTTGTGAAGATTCAAGTAATTTGAGCAAGCATTGTTTTTAATTAACACCTTGGAACTAGAATTATGCTGTAAAAATATCAAACTTGTACATGAAATGGTTACTGAAAGCCATTCTGCTCTATGTACATTTTGGACAGAGTAGCTGCCATGGACCTGGCAAGTTCCTCATCACGTTTTCGTTGCACTTGTGTGTGCAGGCACCAAGTGTCATACTCTGGGTTAGGCAGGCAGCAGTCGAGCAACACATCATAATGGCCATTACTCAGCCAACTCAACCAGATGGCTGGTTTCGTCAAGTCCTCTGCTCCCAGATAGTGTACCATAGTGGAGACAGTGGGACTCGCCAGACTGCCTCCTGTGGTCAGGAAGATGTTTACATTCAGCATTTGGCTCATGGCCAGTAGCTCAGGGTAGCCAGCCCAGGCACCATCTTGTGCTGCATTGATTAAAAATTCACCCACATCCCCTTCAATAATAGGACTGAACTCATCCAGGTGGTCAGCAATGTGATATACTGTGCGCTCTCTTAGATCACTGTGCATTGATTGCTCACCATATGCTGCTTTTGACACTGCCCGGTACAGACAATTTCCATCTGGGATGATGTGAAAACGGTATTTCTTTCTCTCTTGGAGATATCTGTTCTGTTTCTCCACCTCTGCCAGGTACTGGATAACCTTCTCATTGAGTTCAATCCTGTTTGCAGGCTCTTGGGATAAATCAGGCTCCAGCACTGTGTCCCCTGGCACTTCATTTTCATCATCCTGCTGACGTTTGATTTTTAGTAATGAGTTTTCCAGTTTGCAAGTGAACGGAATGTTTTGTGAACAGCTTTTTGTTGTTTCACTTTCATCAGATACACCAAATAGTACCAGTTCATTACAAACTCTACTGTCACTTCTTAAAAAGCTGTGTGAATTGCTTTCAGTTATCTCACGGTTATTCTCAAAAATGTCCGATTTGCTCCTTCTCTGGTTCTCACCATGGTCACTAGTGAAATCATCATCTGACTGATGGATCTTGTTCTCTGTACGCGGACCACTGTGTGTATTATTTACAGCAGCGGGGGATGTGTGCAGATCCACACCACACTTCTCCACACCACCCGGCCTTGTGATGACAATCTCCGCTTTGGACGTGTAGAAAAGGGGCCTCACTGTGGCCTCGTAACACGAAAACGCGGGCATGTTCGCGTCTGTCCAGTTCTCCGGGCCTGAAGCTTCTGCGCAGGTTTCCTTAATGGCGTGAAAACTCGATTCCACTGCTGTATGCTCGTCACTCGCCACAACACTCACTCTAAATTTCTGCGCCGAGCCCGGGCAGTGTGTTAGCGCGCTGCTGTAAAGCTGCATTTTGCGCGTCTTCCTTTATACTACACGTTAACGCAACATGACAACATCTGCTAAAAATACTTTTCGTCATTCACAGTGGCACAGTTGTGGGGAGGGGCGTTTCCGAGCCTTCTTGGAATGTTCTTCCATTCCTCGTCGATTAACCATTTCTCGCGTCAGTCACCGCTAAATTTAGGGTACGTGCTCGCGCTCTCCAAACGCAACACAAAACACCTAAAGTTAGCATGTAGCTGTGGAACGCCAAAAGAGTCACAAGCGTTTCAAAAGGTGTAATCTCACATCCAGACAGTGTAACAGCTTCTTCCCACAAGCCACCTGTCTTCTCAATAAAAAGGGACTGGCCTGAAACACACACACAAACATAAACACAATCACTTCAATTAGATACACCATTTGAACTGACACAGGATAATGATAGACCAACAAATTATTCATAAATAGAAAACAATTATTTTGTATTAATTCTGTAAATCCAATATGCAAAACCATTAAACTAGTTTTTAAAAGATTTTCTCCACGTGAGCATGTGTGCACAGAAGGAAAGAAAATTTAAAGTTTAATTACCTGACACCTAATTTGACTTAATTCAACTCAATTTACACCAAATAATCTATCCTTTTGACACTCTGCATATGAATGTAACAGATAACTAGTAATCAGTTGTCTTCAAGTAGTAAGAGCATAAGCTCACAAAACAAATCTATGCATCAATTCATTTTAACTTCGTGTTTCAATTTAAATCAGAAAATACATAGCATTCTATATATTCAATATGCACATTAAATGAACAGAACTGTAAGGGAAAGTCCTCAGTTTATCATTATTTTGTATCTGCTTGCCTTGATTATATTCAGAAGAATCAGAATGTAGTAACAATAGACAGCAGAGAAGGAGGCAATAACAGGGTTATGGCATACCGACTGAGGGGAGTTATGAACTGCAACATCTGTTCTCCACCTCTAGAAAATAAAGACCATAACCTAATTAACAATTTCAGAGTGTTTTGCCCAATTTCTTATAGTAACGGTACAGTATTCTTTATATTCTGAAAATATTCTGAACATTTTGACCATGTTACTTATGGCAACTTTTTCCTTATGATATGCCAAAACAGGCCCTGCTGTATATTTAACTTAAGTTCATAAAACCACTGTTACACTGCCATAATTCCCACTTGATATAAGGTGTTCCCTTATGCAGAGACTTTCACTCTTGAGTATTTGATGGGATTGCCTCGGGAGCTCAGAAACTTATGATCTCTTCACAATTTCATACACTAGTTTTTATGGTTTAAATGATGTTTTAAAAAAAACATTGATTAGAGAAAGTTCTGTGGGTGGAAATGCTTTTTTGATAAGTTAAGTCAGATAAAAAAGTCTGATTGGTTTAATTTGCCAGGAAGAATATGATAATTAAAATAAGCACTCTTTGAAACCACGGTCAGCAAAACATCTTAGCCTTCACAAAAGTTTTAACTTAGTTGAATTTACTTTAAAAGCAGAAGACCACGTCAAGGTCCACTCCTGTCAGCCAAGAACAAATATCTGAGGCTACAGTGAGGCTACTGAATGGACGGTTGAGTTTAAAAATACGGTTACCATTCTTCAGTTGTATCTAAGTTGCAGAGTCTGTTGTTATATGATGAAATACATTCAGTGCTCCTGATGTTAAATATGCTGGGATATGTTTGGGTAAATTGCAAAGGCATACAAAGATATCCTATGCTTTTTGGTATCTGTTTGGGAAAGGCCATGGCCACATATGGGTTTGATGTTCAGGCCTTTAAACAAAGACTTTGGCCATCATTCATTCATTCATCTTCTATACCGCTTTATCCTCTATTCAGGGTCGCAGGGACCTGGAGCCTATCCCAGGAGGCTTAGGGCACAAGGCGGGGTACATCCTGGACAGGGTGCCAATCCATCGCAGGGCATACACACATACGCACATTCACACACTCATCAACATGATGGCCATCAACATAGGTTAAATTAGTATTTCATGTGGATAGAAGGATGATTACCTATTTTGTCTAGTGCAAATACCAGCCCTTTGTGTAGCTATAACAATGAGATGTATTTGTGAGTGCATCTAACAGTAGGGTGTTTTGTTTGTGTACCAGAGTAGTGAGTACCTTATACAGTACAGTGCATTACAGTCATTTACAATCACAGATATATTTCTTCTGTGTCTCCTTATTCTTTGCCTATCACACACTACTACTGGAAACCAAGACCCCAAAGAAGTTAAACTTCTGGGATCACTCTTGTTGCCAAGGATTGAAACAAAATATCAGCCAGTATTGTAACAGACTTAATTTGAGTTGACTGATGTCACACAGCTGCCATGTAAAGTTCTGAACACTGAGGCTATATTCAACCGTGACTCATTCTCTGATGTCATACTGTAGGTTTGCAGGCCTATACACACATATCCTCCTGAGACCCAGCAATTCATTTTTGTCCTCTGTGGGGGACATGATACTGTGGTTTTTATTTCAAACACCATGCATGCAGTGTGTTTGTTTCCTAATGTACTGTAAAGAGTACATACTGGGTTTTCTATTGATGTCACACAAGTGGGGGTGTGGCCAACAGATCACATGTTCTGTATTTCTAAATTGGCGGCAAGCACATTCTATGGCAGTATGAGGTTTAAGTGATCAAATTATTAAATACAGCATGTAGTTATTTTTTTCTTATGATATTGTTTTTTATTTGTGAAGATTTTAACTACATTATATTACAATTTTATAAGGACATGTTAATTTTAAGCCTTTCAAAATACACATTTTACTCCATGTCCTTTGTAGGGGACAATGGAACTTGCTTTATCCCATTTTCAACCCTTGCCCTCAAATACACTAAGCTTCATATGTATTGGGCAGGAAAGACAATGCCATTACAGAAAGACCATTACTGCCAATGCGATAACCAGGGACAGATTTTTTTTAAACTTCGCTAGTCTATCAAATGACCTTGCCATCCTGGATGACCAGAAAAAAGAGGATGATCTTTGGAAGGTCAGGTCTCTTTTAAACAGAAACCAACAGTCAACAAGGCTGCCTTAAATGATCAATGTCCCTCAAAGCTGGCAAAGATGAGCAAATGATTCCTTTTACAGGCCAGTGTCCTGTGTACCAATGTGAGCCTGGGAAACCAAATCGCACAGGTCGCAGGGTCTTTGTGTATGCCAGTGGTTTGGTGCTTAATTTTGAAGTCTACAGGAGTCAAAACACATTTCAAGACAAGCAGGTGGGGAATGGAAGAAATGCTGTTGTTGCAGGGTCACTACCAGGAGGATCCCACCTACACCTACACTGGTATTTCACCTCTATCAAAGTACTTTTAAAAAATCTTTTTTAGATCTGTAAGTCTTAAATGTCCAGTGACAATGAACAGGAGAGAGGCGCACCAGAGATGATAGTCAGGAAACACTCAGAGATTGCTATAACAAAATAGCTGGACAACAAGAAAGGTCCTTTGGCATCTTCCATCCATGCAATAGAGCCTCAGGATATCTGCCCAAGATGGTTAACAAAAGACAAGCGCCATGTTACTGCATCGATACCTGTTGTAACAGAGTTTAATAAAAACATGGGCGGAGTGGACCATATGATCAGCATCTATCCAATGTCAAGCTGCACAAGGAAATTGACTGTCCGCACTATCCTATGTTGCTTTGATCTGGCTGCCACAAACATTTGGATCCAGTACAGATCAGACCACCAGACCTCTGGGAAACTGGCAAAAGACCAGACTTTTTG
>JAQMYK010000033.1:6065663-6076066 GCA_030014345.1 Clarias buthupogon
TGGCCAGTCAGCAAAAAAGTTAATGTCATGCCCTGGTGTGTGTGTGTGTGTGTGTGTGTGTGTGTGTGTGTGTGTGTGTATATACACACACGCTCTCTCTCGATCTCTCTCTCTCATTGCACTCCTCC
This sequence comes from Clarias buthupogon, assembly GCA_030014345.1. Taxonomy (NCBI): domain Eukaryota; kingdom Metazoa; phylum Chordata; class Actinopteri; order Siluriformes; family Clariidae; genus Clarias; species Clarias buthupogon. The sequence goes on from JAQMYK010000033.1 coordinate 6,065,792, forward strand.
CTCTCAACTTTATTCTTTCGCTCACTGAAACACACAGCACTCATTTTACAAATCCCATACAGGTGTACGTTCTCACCAAACAGTTTTTCCCCCTGTGTCTAAAATGCTAGTGAAGACCAGATTCAAGTGTGATTTAATAACAGCATTGTTGGAGGGCTACTTTAAAAATACTCTGTGGACATCGAAATAATTTTAAGCAAATAAATATAATTGATCTCTCTTAAAAGACAGTTTGTCTAGACCAGGGTCGGCAAGCTTAAACACTCAAAGAGGCATTTGGACACATTTCCCACAGAAAAGAAAAGACTGAGAGCCACGAAATCCTTTTGACATCTAAAATGAATATAACACGGCATTTATTGTTTTTTACCTTTTATGCTTTGTATTAAAAAACTAAAGTGTGTTGCATTTATGAAATCAATGAACTGTTACAGAGAGAACTAATTTTTATTTCTGCATGCAACAAAAACATTTTGAACTCCAAAAAAAAAAACACTGGGTTGAAGATTACTTTCAAATTAAACACTCATTTCTGTGGTCTTTGTGGAAATGCCAAATAATTGTAAAATTGTGTAGATTTTAACCTGTAGCATAAGTTAAGTGTGTTGGGCTCATGAATGAAACATGAATTACGTTTTTTGGTCCTATGGCATATGTAAATGATGTAATTAGCCTCAATGGCAGAAAAGCATTAATATTTTAGAAGAATCCAAAATTTCAATGTAAACCTGAAAAACAGGTTGTTTCCACCATTTAGACAGCTGGAGACTTTTCTGTACTTGTTTGTTACTTGGAAAAGTGATATTTCTGGTCAGGGAATGTTTTAAATATTGGAACATCTTTTTCCCCCTCAGATGCACAGAGAGGCGATGTACACAAGTCGAGATGCTCCTCCTCTGATGCGTCAGACATCAAACAGCCCGTCTATGTCTCCTACTTCTCACTCGATAACTTCTTTGCCTTCACGCATCCCTTTTGGCCCACGCTCATCAGGGGGAGGAGCCACCATACCGCGTGAGAGAGCAGGCCACCCACTGGCCACGCCTACCCGCTCAGCTTCACCAAGCCCCAGTGCCATTCTTGAACGCCGTGATGTCAAGCCAGATGAAGATCTTTCTGCTAAAGCCATGGGGAGGGGAGGAGAGGGAATCTATGGTGATCCCTTTCTGCTACATCACAATTCTCCAAATTCAGAAACTCTGGACCAAGGCTACCATCGAGCTTCTATTCGTTCTTATGGCATGACTATGGAGCCAACAGAGCATCACTCGCTGTTTCGGCAGAAAAGTTGGAAGACTCCACCTTCATCGCCGCACAGGATGGGTGAGATTAGGATGACTGACATCCAGGCCAGCCAATCTCAAAGTCCTTTGACTATTGAAAGATCTTCACCGGTCCGACAGTCATTTAGAAAGGAAGGGCCTATTGCTGTGGAAAAGGCCAAGAATGCAATGGGGTCCCATGTGACCACTGATCTTCAGGGTCACGGTCTGCCGGTGCAACCGGTTGAACCTCAGACACGGTAAGTGTGCTTTAGGCAGAAAAAGAGGGAGGGGACCTGTGTAGATATAACTGAACATGCGTCTGCCTAATGTCGTCATCATGCAATTATGCATGCTAACCCTGAATTAACTCACAGCAAACTGTCAGGGAAATGTGTCCGTTTATACAGGAAGTATTAGAAATCAAAAATATAAATGCTTCACTGTAAATTAGCCTCATTAAATCAGTTCCATTAATTAGTCTTATAAGTCTTAGAGTATTTAAAGAAAAATGAAATGTACCTTCAAATTGTTCCAAATGATTAAAACCTCGGGCTTTGCAGAGAGAAATGATAATCAGTGATGTGTTTGAAGGTTTTGTTCTTAATAGTTTTTAACTTTGTACAATATCTAAGTAATAGCACCCCAATAGCATTCGTTAGCACCCATAGTTCAGTGTGAACTTGGTGGAAAAATAGGTGTTAGTGTTTTTGAACACAGAGTGAGATTGCTTGTAACGATAGAGAGATCAGGGACAGAAGTGAGTGTCTTGGTTGTGTGCCAGTTCTCTGAGTGTTGATTTTATAGATAGGATGTTTATAGATCAGTACATATGAGATTATACACAAAATAGTAAGCAATGCTAGCTTTTTCTGTTCATGTGTACACTACCTGGCCAAAGGTTTGTGGACACCTTATCACTTTAGACAGTCAAGTCCACAACTATTTGGACAATGAGACAATTTCCATATTGTTTCTGCTGTACAAAATAATTTTAAGCGGCAGTGTGGGACGGTTCCTGTCTTCACAGAGGCCCCAAGTCCCAGTGCTTGATGGTGGTGTGAATGAGGTTTTAGGTTGCATCATGTAGATGTCTTGCTTGTGTGTTACTTATGCAGGGAAGAGGATGGGTTCCCTTTTGAGTCTGGTTCCTCAAGGTTTCTTCCTATTGTCATCTCAGGGAATTTTCCCCTGCCATTGTCGCTCTCAGCTTAGAAACAATCTGATGATTATAATTTATACATATTTCTTCACACATTTCAAACTCATTTCCACATTGTTTCAATTTCTGTAAATCTGTTTTGCGACAATAGCCATTGTTAATAGTCCCATATAAATAAAACTGAATTGAAATTTAATTAGGCGGCACGGTGGTGTAGTGATTAACACTGTCGCCTTGCACCTCCAGGGTCCGGGTTCGATTCCCGTCTCTGTGTGCATGGAGTTTGCACGTTCTCCCCGTGCTTGGTGGGTTTCCTCCGGGTACTCCGGTTTTCTCCCACAGTCCAAAGATATGCAGGTTAGGCTAATTGGCGTTCCCAAATTGCCCGTAGTGTGTGAATGAGTGTGTTTGTGTGTGTGTGCCCTGCGATGGATTGGCACCCTGTCCACCCCGCCTCATGCCCTAAGTCTCCTGGGATAGGCTCCGGACCCCAAAGCGACCCTGAATACAGAATAAAGCGGTATAGAAGATGAGTGAGTGAGTGAAATTGAATTAAGTTACAGACCCACCGTGTTGCTCTAATAATACGATGGACTTATGTACCAACATAAAGAGCGTATCAAAAATAGTTTCACATGGATAAAATATTTACATATTCAGTTTATGGACCATCCTAGCATGTTTAACTTCTTATTTATTAAATATTTTATTTTATTTATTTAACTTAACTTTGTTGCCATGCAAAATCAAACTAAAAACTATTCCTCAATTAAGTTTTTGCTAATTGCTGCCTACGAGATACTAGGTGCCAGTGCATTTCTTTAAACTGCTATTAGAAGAGAGCGCTAAGCCTCCAGTTCATTCTTCAAACCCATGCAGCAGGATCTGGGTCAATTTAGGGATTCAAACTCCTGATTTTCTGTGGACAGAGTAAATGCCTAACTTTCAGTGGATTATCATCAATAATAGAAGACAGACACAAGTCTCACTAACTTAACAAATTAATGCTTTGCACCGAGTTCAACTAATTCAGTACCATTACTGTACTAAGAATGTTTTATTGTTGTTGCACCCTGTTGTGATTGCACGCACACACACACATTTAGTAGTGAGCATGTGCATGTGTCTTTGCTCTCTCTTTCTGCAGAGAGAGAATGAGGGCTATGGAGGAGCAGTTAGCCAGTCTGACTGGTCTTGTGCAGCATGCACTCCTAAAGGCTCCCAGCATAAAGAGAGGTGACAGGGAGCATGTCAGGTAAGCAAGGCCTTCTGGGAAGTGTAGTATCGTTTGAGTATCTTGCATAACTACTAACTGTCAGCATGGATTGGCTGCTCACACTAATTCATGGAACTGTATGAAAACATTCATGTTCTCATGTAACCCATTGTTATGTTACATTTTTGTGGTTGTTTTTTTTGTGTTTTTGATGTATGATGTCTCACCTGTTATTTCAGTGACAGATCTATGAAGTCGGGATCACCTGTACACAGCATATCTAGCACAGGTCAGAGATTCTCTAGTTTGCATTTAGTCTTCATTTTCTTGCTTATTCTGGTTTTCCTTCATATGTCTGCGAAGTCCAAAGCTGTTGTACTGTAGGTCTTCTCTTAAATGTGACACACACACACACACACACACACACACACACACACACACAGTGTAAGCTATTATATAAACATGCACACACAAACTCTCAAGCAAAAATGTGCTGCTACAAGCATCATGCCAAGTCATATTGTTGACCAACAGGTTTCAAGTATTTGTTTCAGCTTTAGCACAATACCTGATTTTGGGTGTGTTCATATGTGACATTTTAAGGCACATGCTGTGTTTATAGAGGTACAATTGTTTGCAACAATATTCACCATCTTAAGCCTTTTCAGATGTTACTAGAAAATAAATGGACAACGATACAAACTGACCCATAATACTGAAGTAGGGGAAATAATAAAAAAATAAATAGGCAATCCAGCAACAACAAAAATATAGCAGTGATTGTGTAAGGAGGGCGTTAATTAGAGAAGAAACCAAAATGCCTAATGGAACGCAGTGTAGAGCCAGGGAAAGAGCTACCATTGTTCACAGGACTAGACAAGACCTGATAATAATACGGCCTCAGGCCAGATGCATCCCGTTGACGTGTCTCACCTGGCCTGTAAAACTATGGCAAAATAAAATGTTGCTTATTACTTTTAGCATTCTAAAAGTATTTTAAAAACAGTAGTTTGTAAACTGTTTTCTTTGAAAAATTACGCATTGAAAGCATCAAGACAGGTTAGCTAGGATGCAAATCCTATACACCTAGCAAAATGAGTGGCATTAAGAGAAAGGTTGATGCTGAATGCTGGATGTTAAGCCATGTATGGATTTCTCAATATTTTTTACCGAAGTAGTTGGTAAAGCAGTGTGTTTAATTTACAGGTAACATATTGCCATGTAATATTTTTGAGTCATCACGCTGAGACAAAAGATGGCGAAAAATACAAGAATCTGTCACAAAAATAGGAGCTGCAGACATCTGAGCAATTGCTACAAAAAAAGTAAGGCATATTTACAAAGGCGCCACACAATGAACAAAGGATTTGTTAAAGCTAACTATCTGACAGCTCACAAAATTGCCAAGGACATCAGACCATTCTCTGAGGAGGAATTCATCAAAGAGTGCTTGGCGGACACTGCTGCAGTAATGTGTCTAGACGAAAAGGAGGTGTTTGAATGGAAATCATTAAAAAGACGGATTGTGACAAAGCAGGTGGAGGAAACTGACAAATATGGAGCATCTACTAAAAAGTAGATCAGACACTTTCACCTACTGCTCTTTTGTCCCTGATGAAATTTGTGAAGTCTCCTCTGTCTAAGTGGAGTAATGCAAAATTATAGAATAACTGAGGAGCTCTGGCAGCGAGATATTCACAGACGTAAATGCATGCATACAATGTTTGGGACTTTTTTATAAAGGATGCCAGATAATGTGGCTAAAATGAACTCACAAATCAGTGACCAGGCTAATAAACTGAGTGAGGGCATTAAACCACGGGCAGTTTGTTGCACATGTGTATTTCCTTGTGATGTGGACAGTGTTCCCAGTGATGAGCAACGTTTGAACTTATTGATCTGCAATCCTGATGCATTTCTGGGAGAGCACTTCAGGTCTGCACCAGGGTGGAAATTCTAAACGAGGAAAACATTTTGCAGATGCGGAAACAAGCTGAGAGGATGCTTGTTCTTTGTTAATCAGCATACACATACAGTACAGTACGACCAGGCAGTAACGAAATTCAGTGAAAGTAAAGGCACAGATCTTCTCTTACAGATGAAAATATGTTAGCTGTGCATAGCTCCATCAGATACAGTACAGGGTAATCCCAGCTCTCTAATTCTCAATGTAGATGTACGGAATGCATACATGTGTTTCCTTCATGGTTTTTTTCCATACAACTTATTTACTTGAATGAATGAAATCGTTAAAACAAGAACTGATAAAGCGTAATTTCACATGTTTTTGTAAGGAGAAATGAATGGTACATGTAAAACCTAATTACATAAAACACAAGACATTACATGGAACATGACAATTACTAATTACATGTGTTTGGCTCCTGATGCTGTGGTAGATGTCTGATGGGGCTCGCAGTAGAAAAATATTGTCCACCCCAGGCATAGACAATTCGTCGAACTGGGATGTTATAGAGTGGTGAGCTATATGAGACTCAGCAAGCATGGAGAAACGGTCAGATGAGACCAAAACTGAACATTTTGGACTTGGCACTCTTCTGGTATAATCACTGTGAGGGTAGCTTTTTTAGCTAGATAATATTAGTTTTCACAGAAATAAAAACCATTTTATGAGAAAAGATGTCATTATGCTATCACAGTGCAGTTACATTACAATAATTTCCATTTGATATTGAGCTCTTGATCTGTTCTACTGGTACAGTCTGGTTATACACGAGACTGATTGCAAAATGTATGATTTTTATTTTCTAAAACCCGAATGAGCCTTGAATAATATGTGTGGCCTGTAATTCGTTGTTTGTAGAAATACAGGTTACGACGCCTTAATGTCTAAAATAGTTTGTAAGCTAATTAACTAATTAAGAGAACAATGCATAATCAAATCATGGACAAACAAATCATGGAGAAACAGGTCAGAGAGCTCTGTGACTTAAACTATGGGCTGATGTTTGTGCAGTACTTTGTATGTATACACTACCATTCAAAAGTTTAGCCACACCTTTTAATTCCATGGTCTTTGCTGATTTCGATTTCTTTCTACACTACACTTTTCAGCTGACTGCTGTTGTTGTTGTTACAGTACTTAATTACTTAATGCTTTGTGTGTTGTTTCAGTATTGTTCTAGAATGTAGAAAATGAATCGTAACTTTTACTGGTACACACACACACACACACACACACACACACACACACACACACAAGTATGTATGTTTGTGTGTGTGCACTTATGCGCATGGCAGTGCCAGTGTGAAAAGTCATAAAAACATAAGTTGCCATAATTGTGAGTGACTGGTACAGAGCTCTGAACTCAACACAACTGAACAGTCTTTGGAATAATCAGAATGCGGACTGTGCACCAGGGCTTTTTGCTCAAAATCAGTGCAGTCCTCTTATAAAGCTTTTGTGCTTGAATATTCCACAATCTAGTGTGAAGCCTTACAACAAGACAGGCTGTTCTAGCAGCAAAAGAGGGAATGTTCAACAAGGACGTATGCACCTATCGTCGAGTGTCCACAAACTTTGACTAAACAGTTATGTTTATATGTTTGTGAGAGCTAGGTCACTGAGGGTTTTTATTTTAATTTTTATCTGTATTCAATCAGGAGGTTCTTCTCCAGTGCTCGGACCCAAAACTGGCAAAATTTCATCTGTGAGCAGCACCAACCCAACGCCTCCCAATGGTACCGTCTCTATCCAGGTGAACCTCTCGCATTTCAGGAAGAACATCTCAGGGCTGCGCCTTCAGTTGCAGCAAATGAGACAACTCCAGGTAGAGTACATAAGGCAGTAAAATAAATGGGAAAATCAGTTCATCATGTACATACAAATCTCACTTTGAGTGGTGATGTGTTGTGTTCGTATTATTACATTTATAACTCTGGGTTTTGTGCCTTTTACAGTTGCAGAATCAGGAGTGTGTGCATGCTCAGATTAAACAGGCAGAGCAGGAGATCAGTGCAAGGCTTGCTGAAATGTTGAGACGACAGGAGGATCCTGCACAGAGACAACGCGCTCTGGTGGAGGAAGAGAGACACAAATATCTCAGCATGGAAGAATCAGTTCTTACACAGCTGGGGTGAGACACAGAGCTCTGTTCAGTTGTATTGTCTAATGAGGGAGAAAATCGCAATACACAAACCACAATGTTATAAAGTACAAAGGCAACTATGATTTTAATCTTTTTTTTTTTTTTGTCATTCCCATCTATTCTCGCTTTGAGTGGTGACAATATTAGATATAATCTAAGGTCACTGCATGGAATAAATCTCCTTTCCTGACCAAATAAGTTAGTCAATGATCATTTATATTATATTAGAGATGGTCTTCCAGAAATGTAGGGAGGAGGTGGACTAAAGGGATGAGCTGAGATGGAGTTACTCTCGCGTGTAACTGTGTTAGTTTTCGGTCCAAGCACTGAGGGAACACATCTAAACGAACTCTCTCAATAAAACTATACACTATATTGGGGGTCAGCAACCCGCGGCTCCGGAGCCTCATGTGGCTCTTTCATCCCTCTGCTGCTGCTCCCTGTAGCTTTGGAAAATAAATAGAGTATTTACTGAATTGAAGATTATGGTGGTGCTTTAACATTAAAATTAAATGTGTCATTTTTGTTTGCTCAAAATAAGAGCCACAACTGCCGATGTGCGACACCTGCCGGTGTGGTGTGTTTATTCATATAAACGTGGTTTATATGAATAGTCCTTTATTTATTCAGGTTGACCGCTGACTACACGCTCCAGTACACATGATAAAAGGGTGACGTCACACGGACACAGAAGGCATTATTGGTTTGCTGCAGGTGGATAATTTAAGTTCGACTTAAAAATACGAGGAGGACTCAAATAGACATTGAGTATTATTTTGAAAGTTACGTTCAACCCAGCGACTTTTTTTTTGGCTGGGGGGAGTTCAAAATGTTTTTGTTGCTTGGGATTTAAGGCTTTACAAATCCCGTCCTATAGTGCACATGCCCATGAAGAATGTGCAATTCAGTCTCCTCTTTCTGTATGAGCAAGTGTACAGGTTGGATGAGCTATGTTTGCTTCAAATACACTAACACTGTGCAGTGTGCAGATGTTTAAGTGCTGTTAATGGTAGGGGTTACCACATACTGTACTTGCTGATACCTGTGTGTAAAGTGCCCTCACCTTTTATTTTTAAGAAATAAATTCATACAGTGCGCTTGAATCAAATTGTTTGCGGGGCTTCAGAGTTAAAAAAAATTAATTGCATTGTTTCTGGAATTCCTAGTTTTCTTTTTTTTTAAGTTAATTTAGGAGGGTTGAAAATGGGGGGCAGCACAGTGGTGTAGTGGTTAGCACTGTCGCCTTGCCCCTCCAGGGTCCGGGTTAGATTCCCGGCCAGGCTCAATTCCCGTCTCTGTGTGCATGGAGTTTGCATGTTCTGCTTGGTGGGTTTCCTCCAGGTATACCGGTTTCCTCCCACAGTCCACAGATATGCAGGGCAGGCTAATTGGCGTTCCCAGATTGCCTGTAGTGTGTGAATAGGTGTGCGAGTGTGTTTGTGTGTGTGTGCCCTGCGATGGATTGCCCTGCCTCGTGCCCTAAGTCCCCTGGGATAGGCTCCAGGTCCCCGTGACCCTGAACACAGGATAAAGCGGTATAGAAGATGAGTGAGTGAGTGAAAATGGGGGATGCTTATCAACATAAATATTAATCTAGCTAACTGTAATACATTTGGAAGTGTGGGATCCCAGGCCTGTGTGGTGGAACTTCACCCCTGTAAATTAAGACTTAACAGTCAGTGATGTGCTGAATGAAGGTTTCTTTGAAGTGTGCAGATCACAGACTCACGAGCGCCTGCGGTGCTATTCCTATTTTACCTTACCAACCATACCTTACCTCAGAATGCTGTGAGGGAACTGTTCAGGGTATTACAGGGTATGTATGGATACATTAGTTATTACATAAGAAACAAAGAGCATAGCCTATGATTGGTTACACATTACATAGTTCAGAATGACCTCATCAGCACTAAGGTTACAGAGAGTACAGAATAACTTGAGCAGTCTGTCATGTTCTTATCGCCCCTTGGTATGCAGAGTTACCCAGAAAGCATTGTGTTCTGTCCACTCCCTTATCTGCCTGAATAAGCATTTACAGACACAGCATAGCATTTTGGCACATTTTGAACCAATGAAGAAATGTGCTTACATTTAACAAATTTAGTTGACATATGAACATATTAACACATACAGAATTTAAATCATGATGCCAACTCAGCAACTTTAAAGGCCCAGCTGGAGTGACTGGCAGCATGAGCAATGTCAGGCAATGAGAAACACCCTGTCATTGACCAGTAGTGATACTTCATGCATGGGTTTTATGATTTACAGTTATACAGTATGTAGACCAAGTAAACTTGTTACTTGTCTCTCCCTTCTGTCTATCTGTATCAGTGGCAGCTGCTCTAAGACTACAAGGGGAAGCTCAACTTCTTCTACTATGTCAGTAAATATATGCTCATATATGCACCGTCGTATTTATATTGGTTTTAATAAAAGTGCGCTAGAGCGCGTTCAACTTCATGACTAGCTCGTTCAGAATCAGGTATTTATTGTAGATTGTTTGACGCGATTTTCTTGTCATAC
>JAQMYK010000033.1:6087166-6101298 GCA_030014345.1 Clarias buthupogon
ATTTTCTGGTAACAAAATTGTGGCTAGTAAAAAGGCTGAATGGCGAGTGACTCCGGAAATCCACTAGCCACATTGGCAAGTGAGCATGTCATGCCCTGGTGTATATGTGTTATTTATTTTATTTTATTTTAAATTAGGTAATTGATTGTTTTGAAGTATGTGTGTGTATATTTGACACATTTCAGGGTTTTGTACTGCAATATCCTGCCTTGTCAAATTTTAATAAGTAACTTCTAGTATAACAATAATTTTACTCTACAGGAAGTTGAAGTCGATGGTCAAAATCCAGCATCTCGGCATACACCAAGAAACCCTTTAGAGGTGAAGCCCAAGCCCTGCACTCCTCTTCCAGTCACAGCTTCTGCCAATCTCGAAGAAGAGGATGAGGGGAATAAGATCATGGCGGAACTGCAGGTAGGAGATCTGTATACAGTATTACTGCTCAGAGTGTCTCTAGAGTGGTAGGAATGAGAATCACTAGGCATCAACTGATACAATATTATCACAGCGCTATATTGGTGTCGATTCAGTTAATTTTGCAATCCTGTATGTCTCGTGATTTTATAAATATCCCGATTCAATATTAATTTGCTTATGATTTTGTTACAATTTAAAGACCTTAAACCTTAAAAAAAAAAAGTTGGCATAACTTGAAAGTTTTTTATCTTATCTTTATTCAACAACTTCACAACTTAATTGATCATGAGTAATTAAATGTAGCCTGTTCCTTATAACCTTTTCTCACTTAAAAAGCAAGGGCTGCATTTAAACAATACAAACTAACTTTAAATGAAAGAGTTTAACAGCAACTTAAAAAAAAAAAAAAGTAAATTAAACAAAAAGCTAAGTTTTTACTGAACAGCATGTATCTCTGTCATCAACTATAATTATTATTTCTAAACAAACATAGCTAATAATTTGCTCATACCACACGGGATACAGATGTGGGAATAGTTCAGGATGCACCACCTGTAGGACGATAAACAAAGTCTTGAGCGCGTGTTGAGCAGTTGTGGCCACGCGGCCATACACAGTTTCTAACGTGCGTTATGAGACTAATTAGTTCTCGTGGTGTTTTGAGACTGGTGTAAGCTTGTGCAATGAGTGGATTTGTGACTAATTTGCTCACAGAGGATTTTTAATGCCTCAAATTTTTATTTTTGGCATAAAAATGTATTTGTGTTGCACTACTCAGAAACTCATGTACTCAGCACAGAATCGGTAATGTCCACTATGATCGTCATAGATGATCAAGCTGAAAAACAACTTTTTCAAATCTGGTCACTGGCTGATCGACCAGTGCATCTGCATTATAAATGTAATAAGTCATTAAAAAAATTATTTTGGAGGCAATTTGAGGATAATGGCACACAAAAGAACAGAGATTCATTGATTTTTCCGCGAAATCCATAGAGAGGAATTAGAAATAATCAGCACTTTGTTAGGAACACTTGTACACCTGTGTGTTAATGTACTGATCTAATCAGCCAATCATGTGGGAGCAGTGCAGTGAGTGCATAGCTGCTTTGTGTGATGTTCACATGAGCTATCAATTTGGGCAAAAGATGATCTTGGTGATTTTGACCATACAGTACTTTATTGATCCCAAAGTTAAATACAAACATCCATAAAGGACACAGTAACATAGTAACTACCCAGTTTTCTCAGAAGAATAGCTGTCTCTGACCTTTTTTGAGTAGTCAGTCAGTGCTCACCATTCAGTTCTAAATGCAAATACCACCTCCTTGGTTTTAATGGTGTTCAAATGTCACCATTTCAACTACACCAGATCCTACCCCAGGCTCCTTTACTCCCTGCTACGTGCTGCTGACCACAATCTTTGAGGTATACTTCCCAATCCTGACAGAGTGGACAACTTGTGGGGTGTCTGTAATCCAGGTCTTCATGTTTGAGTCCACTTGAATGTCAATCATTTTGCCTCTTAAAGAGCTTGGCTGGATGGTATTAGAAGCACTGGAGAAATCCAGTAATAGAATCCTTGATGTGGGAGTAAGCCTGATGGTACACATAGGGGATGGCATCAGCTACAGCAACTTTCTTGATAGACTTGAGGTCTGAGAAGTCAGAGAGTCGCTCCAAGGCCTTTATAATGTGTGCAGTGGCCCTGGCCCTGGCAGTTCTTCTTAGGGCCTGGAATGAGGCGTGATTTGTCCCTAGTTGCAAATTGAGGTCAAATATGTATTTAAGTGGCTCTCTTAGTTCTTCAGCATTCTGAGACACACCCAATCCATGCCAGCTGCCTTATTAAGTCTTTTCAGTTCTTCTCTGACCTGATCTGCATGATGATTGAGATGGCAGCTGAGGGGAGGGGACATGAGAACTGAACAGTAGGCTCAGCAGAGGCAGGAAAATCTGTTGTAGGACCAGTTGAAATCATTGGCCTTCTCCATACTCTCCTCCTAAACGTTTTCTTTTTACAGTCTGTTATGGCATTCATACCATCACAGAACTACAAGTTATTTTCTAGTAGCTTCATCTTCACTTTCCCTTTGTATGACTCCTTGGCCTGCCTCAGTCTAATCTTGTGCTTCCCTTTAAAAAAAAAAAAATAAGGCCTTCTTTTTTTAGGTTAAGGAGGTGCTTGACCTTGCCGTAATCCACGGCTTGTTAATAGGGAAGTAGCACACAGTTTTATCAGGAACAGAGATGTCCATGCAGAAGTCGAGGTAGTCAGTCATGCAATGTGTGATCCCCTACATGTCTTCAAAATGAGGATTCTGCAACACATTCCGCAGTGCTCTCATGAAAGTCCCTCAGAGACCAATTCATAAACAAGCGTGTGGTGTTGACTGGCTCGTGTACTTGGGCTAAGAAGGCCAAGTGGTGTTCCGGGGCAGGAGGGTGACATTCACTTCCCTCACTTTAGCATACAGCGGGTTTAATATCCTGTTTTTTTCTGGTGTGGTAATCCACAAACTGATGACGTAGAGAGTGTAGAATTCAGTCACATGAGTAAAGAAAAAAAGCTTGAGTGAGTAGGCATGTCCAAGCTTTTTCACTGGTAGTGTGTGTGTGTGTGTGTGTGTGTGTGTGTGCGTGTGTGTGTGTGTGTGTGTATACAGTATGTATATATACAGTACAGTATTTATATCACCGTCATCCTAAAAATGCAATGTTTAAGTCTTCTGTAAGAGCTTCTTAAAATGATTTAAGGTCATCGCCCACCCAATGGCTGGGTTGGGTTTGAGTGATGGCAAAAAAAACTTATTGATGTGTAGTAGTGGCCACCATTTATAGGATGAGTTTTTCTATTGAAGTAACAGATGTATAGCAAGTAATAGTTTCATATATGATTAATTTTCATTACCTTATTTAAGAACTTGCACTAGTCTGGAAGCAGACATGTTTGTTGATGTAAATCAACACTCAAAATGGTGTCATCCCAATTTAGGATGACTAATATTACATTAACAATTCACAAATTATAGCATTCCTTTAGAGATTATAGCTCCTTATCATCTTTATCGGCATGTGTCCATTTGCTTTTTGTGATAGGCTTTTTTGGCAGTAAACACAGGATTTTTAATCTAATTAATTTCATAGTCTTTGTGTAATGGTGTTAGTTTGGCATATATGATGGGGTAGGATTTAACTACAGTTTCAAATGTCGTCAGTTTCCACAGTAAGGTGATTGGTGCAAAGGAATGAGATGGTAGGCACTGTGTTTGTCATGCAGACAATGCTCTATAGGTTACTACAGTATAGGAACATGGGCCCTAACCCCCTACAAATATTCTCCCCCTCTCAGGTTTTCCAGAAGTGTTTGGTTAAAGACATAGAGCTCAAAGGTTTGGTAGAGCCACAGATCAAAGAGATAAGATCTGGGGCTTTACTACACCTTAAAGAAAAGAAGGTAATGGGCATGACATCTGTTAACTATCCCACTAGCTGCTTGTTCCTACCCATAATTTGTCCCTGATGGCTGCTCTAAAAATGCCTGTTGCTATTTCTACTCTTCTTACTGTACGTACTTATGTTGGACATCTGTACCACAATTCTCACTGATTTTCTTTTTCTAGTCTCTCCTTTTCCCTCTAATAATCTATGATCTATATATACTTTCAGCTTGTAATCAGACTAGACCAGTGTGTGTCAGTATTCATTTAATAAACCAACAAATTCTTTGTTGGTGTTCTGCAGACAGCTGTTTTCTGTTTTTGAGTCTTTTAGATATGCATATCACAAATCTTAAATATATATACTGCCTGTCCAGAAATAGGTACTATGTACTATAAGGCACTATAACTTTGCTCGACCGTCCTTAACAGTGTTTCCAGCACGTAATGTGGTGGCCAATTCATGTGTGAAAATGATTCCTCACTGTACCAGAGCCACTCATTTACAATTTTATTCCTTTAATATGGCCATGCCATCAGTGAAGAAATACTCCATAGATGTGATAACTTGGTCATTCAGTACATTCAGGTCATCAGCTGACTTCATTTTATTACAATATAACGTTGCTGAGACTAGACCCGGCCACACAGCTGTTTAGTCCCAATCCTTTTGACTTCGTGTAATATTTAAATATGTTAGACAGTTCATAACCCAGTTCCAGTTATTTCAAATCTCCTTAGTTTTCTTTGCTTGATGTAGGCCAATAATTTGACTCTTCTGAAATTGCTTTTTTTGGACAAGCACTGTATTCATACCGTATACTTAAAACTGGAAAGTGTAAACAGTGTTAAATTCTGTTTACAATCATTTTTTTGTTACTGCCCAGAATTTTATCATAAATTATATAAACAAATTACTGTGTAACCAAATATTAGGTATATTTGTCTGCATTATCTTCATCTTTAATTTTACATTCTTATAAAATCAACACTGTGGAAGTATTTAGATTTAGACCAAAGTATTTGCTGCTATTGCTGCAGAGTTGTTCCTACTGAGCATCTTACTAAACCTCTTACTGTACCTGCCCCATGCCCTGCTGTAAGCCTTCTGCTGTATCTTCTAGATTAATAGCATATTCTTTCCTCTGAACTTCTGCTCGGTTATTACATATATTTCACTGCATCTTCATATATGATATGATTGCTAAACAAAATGTAAATTGTATGTAAGGTTAAGATGAAAGATATTTAGATAACTTGTGAATTAATTAGTAACTGAAATTAATAGAAAAGGTGCATACTGTAGATTTGAGATGGAAAAATATTAATCTAAAATCATTGATGGGTCCTGAAAATTTTAGGGGTTAATGTAGTTTTTCTTACAATAAGCTTTTAGAAAAGAGTAACCAGATACATTAAATTAATGGTGGTAATAATTTATCTGCTCAAAATGAGACAAGATATTAATAAAGTTTAGATATTAATAAACATTTGCATTAATGGAAAAGATCACCAGGTAGATAATATAGTGGAAGGGGTTTTATGTGACTTGATGTTATTTTTCATAAACCTCTAGCAGAATGCAGAAATTCAGGAGAACAAAGATCTGGTCATGGATGAAAATGGCAACAACGCAATAGGTCAAAATGCAGGGGTGAGCATCTATTTGACTTTATTTTTGTCATTTTTTTATTTTATAATTCAATCTCAATAGGGAAAAATAACAATCACACATATATGCACTTTATCAGCATATGTGATGGTAGAATTATTTGGTATTATTATTTACAGTAAATGTCTCATGACATTATAACAGGTCACACTTGTTAAGTTTTTTTTTTGCGTGTAAATTCAATGGCAGTCATTTTACTAATTATTATTACTTAAATATACATGTTGTTAAAAATACTTACATGAGTATGACTAGCTACTTAATACTTAATAATTAATACTGTCTTTATGTGACCTTTAAACCTTAAAGGTCATCTATTACGTCACAGCACAGATCAGCAAGGAGTCTCCAGAGGAGTCAACTGACAACAGAGCTGCATCTCAGTCATCCCCCCCACAGGTGTCAAAAGTCAATACTTATGAGAAATCCCAAAACAAGCTGCTGGTATCCCCAGATGGTCTATCCGGGGTCCATTACCCAGACAACATTTGGAGCCTTCCTAGTGATTTACCACATACACCACTTACTCGTTCAAGCTCACTGAAGACTAAGAAACAAGACCCAGGTAGCCCTACTCAGGGGAAAGTCCATGTGGTCAAGGCTCCACAGGTTCAACTTAGCATAGAGGAGACAGTGGAGTCTCCAACAGCAATTTGTTCCCCAGTCTCACTGGGTAGTCCTGACCTCATTCACCACAAGGCACCTGCAAACCATGGTGAGTTGACTTCAGCAAATCAGCAGCAGGTATTTAGTGTGCGCAAGACTAGGCAGAAGTTTGAAGAGGTGGATGATGAAAGTGAGACTTTTCTAAGTCCTGACTTGCCAGGAGAAGAACCTCCTCCTCCTCCACCTGATAATATTGCCTTCATGATCACCAACACCAAAGTGCAAGCTTTGTCCACTGGAGAGTACCAGGATCTTGTAAAAGCCAAGAAAGGAAATGTGCAAACTGTCACTGTGGGCAGCAAACCACAGAATAAACATGGCAGTGACATTTCTACGGTGTCTTGTAGCGATGGTTTTGATGATGCTGAAAATGGTGAATTCAGTAAAAAACCTGTCATTATTATTTTTGATGAACCAATGGATATACGCTTAGCCTACAAACGCCTTTCCACCATTTTTGAGTGTGAAGAGGAGCTGGAAAGAATGTTGACTGAAGAAAGAATAGAGGAAGAAAGTGAGGAAACTGAGGATGAGGATAAAATAAATGTACAGGTAGCACAAGATGGGAACAAGATGAATTCTGGAAAAGCACAAAATGGGGCAAACCTCATTTTGCCTTCATCTCTGTTATCTGATGGAGGGACTGGAACACAGGCTACTACTGATCCCAAACAGGATATTAAGAAGAAGTTTAAGTTAAAATTCCCTAAAAAGCAGCTGGCAGCTCTAACACAGGCCATCCGTACTGGTACCAAGACAGGCAAGAAGACTTTACAAGTGGTGGTGTATGAAGATGAGGAGGAATCAGATGGAACTATTAAACAACACAAAGAGACCAAGAGATTTGAAATTTCTTGCTCCAAGGAGGATAACTTAAAATCAGAGTCTACTGCACAGGAACCACATGGAAGGACAGAAGAGATTCGAAAGAGCGCCTACAAGACACTTGATAGCCTTGAACAGACTATCAAACAGCTTGAAACCACAATAAGTGAAATGGGACCAAAGTCTTCCGACGACCTGCTGTCCACTAAGTCCACTGCTGTATCCTCCAAGCCTCGTGCCAGACAGGGTGCAGAAGCTTTAGACAAAGCAGTTCCTCAGAAAGCTTTGGTCACCAAACTTTCCAGCTCCAGCAAACGCCCTAGCCTTCGGAAGAAGCCCAAACCACAGCTTCTTCCTCGGCCTGCTGGGAGCAACACAACAGGCGTGTCTGTCACCCCAGCTCCTCCTCAGCAGGTCTCTCTCTAACTCTGACCGTCTTGGTATTGAAGACTATGGGTTTCTTCATCTCCTTCACAGTAATCCCAGTCTAACCAGTGGCTTTCACAGATACCTAACCTCCACTTCCTTTTCAGTGCAATGACTATGGGATCTCTGCTTTTTAACCCTCTATGTAAATATAATATCTATATATGTTTTATCTGGTGTTTTGTGGGTGATTTTCTAAGAGTCTACAACACTGCCTTTATAATGTATATTCACTGAGGAGTTTCTAACTTTGGGTTTAAACAGCCAAAAAGATTACTTACAGACTGAGCACACTGTCACTGTCTTTTTTTCTTGATTCTTTTAATGGTTCTTAAGGTAACAACAGGAGAACAAAAAATGGGTTTGCATGTTTGTTTGTTTTTTTATCATTTTCTCTTCTGTGGCCATATTCAAAGAATTGTAAATGTAAAAGAAAGCTCTTAACATCAGTGCCCAAATAGAGGAAACTGGGTAAAAATCCTAATATTCGTCCATCTTTAGTAATCACTTTTCTCTGGTCTCATAGTCCTGCATATATATTAAATGTCAATAGCATCTACAATAAATGCGCTCTCCACACTGATAATAACAGGTGAATAAATCAGCCGAACATTGTCATTAATGAACATGCATCATCCATAAAGCATCATCAACCCGGCCTTTCATCCTATCACAGGCCTTTAGTGGTAAAATATACTACCTGTAGTTGTGGATATTTTTTTAAAGAAATGCTTAGTTGGGATAACTGTGTGGATTCTTTGGCAAAATACACCGGAAGTGTACTGGCTATTCTACAGTTGGAGGGGTTTCCTTTTCATCCCTTGTGTTCCCTGGAAAGGGTCCAGATCCACTTCAGCCTGATCAGGATAAAGTGATAACTGAAGATGAGTGAATGAGTAACTCTTAGTTAGAAACTTTTAGTGCCACTTAGAAGAACTCTTAGTGGTACAATACAATTTTTTGTGAATATGGCCCCTGATGTACATGTCTTTAAATGTTTAATGCTACAGAAATGTTGTCCAGACTTTTTTTAATTTTTTTTTACAAACTTTCCAATACACCACATTTTGAGTACCTTTATTTTTATGTCATGTTTGGTTTGAATCCCTTTTGCAGAATGTCAGCGTGGCCTCTCCTACTAGTCGGATGCCAGTGCCCATGTCTGCAAAGACCAGGCAGCAGCTGGGCACTTCAGACAGAGAGAGGGCAACTAAACAGCTAAAGCTGCAAGACTCACAGAGGCAGTTTCGCCAGGTAGTCTTATCATAGGACCACTGATCCACTCAGCCAGTGATCACACATTTAGATGAGAGCATGTATCTGACAGAACAAATAACTATAGTGTGGGTATTTGAGGAATGGACAAAGACTTAAGAAGAGAAATTGGAACAGCTGTCTATTGTGTGATCACCTCAGTGCTGACAGTAACACTGGATGAGATGTTGATGACTGTTCATTGGCTGTGACTGAAGGCATGTGACGACTGCAAGGCATGATGCGTCTCTTTTAACATAATGGAATGCGTCTGCTAATTCTTTTTGCTTTGGGCTTTGGTGCTATGTGTTAGGTCACAAGGACAGAAACATTTTAAAATAATTTTCTGAGTTGCTGTGACAATTTATTCTCCTTTATCCCTTACTCCGTTACCCTTACAGTACCTATACTGTGCATTGGGGAGATGCTGCTTGAAGTATTAACTAATACTACATCATATGTTTTATATTTTACTTTGCATCCTCATCCAACCAATTTCTAACACCACAAATATTGTTTCTCATGACACAACTTTCCTTGCCCGTGTGCTCCTAAACTCAATATCGGACACTTTCACCTTTCAAAGGATGAGCCCCCTTTACTAATTTCAGGATGAACCTGCTACTAAACATCCGGTGGAAACATTTCTGCAGTGCCCCTCCACTTTTCTGGTCTTGTATAACTGGTTGGTTTTCATGACACTTTGGATTACTTTCTGGATATGAATAATCTTAAAACATTGTCTTTTCCTCGGTTTTCACTTTTAGCTTTCAATTTCAGCCCTGAACCAAAGGATGATAATATACTTATCTTTGTGTGTGTGTATGCGTGTGTGTGTGTATGCGTGTGTGTGTGTATGCGTGTGTGTGTGTATGCGTGTGTGTGTGTATGCGTGTGTGTGTGTGTGTATGCGTGTGTGTGTGTGTATGCGTGTGTGTATGTATGTGTGTGTGTGAGAGAGAGATTTTGTCTTGGATGTTAGTTTATTCTGTCTCTGATTTTCTGTGAGAATTACATGTTAACTTCTATTAGAGTAATTCAAATGTTTGAACATTTTCACATCTGCATCATGACAAACCTTAGGGATGAATATCCATCTTTTGTGAAATCTTTGTTTACAGGCTAACGGAAGTGCTAAAAGATCTGGAGGAGATCCCAAGACCACTTCCCCTACCATGTCTGCCTCTAAAATCCCCGCTTTTTCCACTAGTGCAGGAAAAGGCGCTTCTCAGCCCGATGCTACTACCCCTGTTAACCATTCTGCTGTTTCCTCTTCCTCTTCTTTCTCTTCCTCCTCCTCTAAATCTTCTATCCCCAACCCTCGCTCAATCCCCAACTCTTCCTCTCATATTCCCTCTCTTACTAATGGTTCTGTTAAGCTTGCACAGTCAACTCACAACACTAAAACCTTGTCCTTGTCCACACAGACCCAAAATGGACGATATTCCTCTTCTTCCTCTTCTTCCTCTTCCCACTCTCCTCTATCCCCCACCATGTTGTCACAGGTTTCAAAGAGTATCCGAACCATTCACACTCCCAGCTTCGTCAGTTACACTCGGCCGCACAGTGGGAACTCTGGGAAATCAGCTATCCCTACAGCAACAACCACCAAGGACGCTGCATAGAATGCTCTGCTGCTCTGCCATCATTTGCTTCTGCACTAATGAGGTAGTGCTGCTCCGAATTTGCTCCACAACAGCATACCTTTGTTTTTGTTTTCTCACATTACATCCAGTGTTGTAGATATCCAGTGTATGTCTGTTTTGGTTTTTTCTTATTCATACACTTCTATTTGCTTGTGTTTTTTTTGTTTGTTGTTTTTTTTTTTTGCTCTTCACACAGTTTAAAGTGTTTAACGGCTAATTTTCTAAAAGTCATGGCAACAGAATACTTATATACTAATAAGTGAGTGTTCACGGTGGACCTAGCTGTTTATTTTGATCTGTTGGTCATTTTACCCTGACAGATGGTTGCAGCAATAATTATGATCTGTCTGGTTTAAAGTATCAAGAGTGCATATGTGCGTTTGTGTGTATGTATGTATGTATGTGTGTGGGTGGGTGTGTGTGTGTGTATGTGTGTGTGTGTGTGTGTGTATATATATATATATATATATATACATACAGTATCTCCCAGACAAAAAAAGCAACACAAAAATGCCAATTCTCCAATTCTGTATAAGTTCACTGCCTTGTCAGTAGTAATTTTATGCCTGTTTGTAAAGGTTGTCTTTATTTTGCATCCTCATTGTTGAAAACAAATGAACATAGTTCAACAGAATCTACCTATATGAAATTATCTAGCTTTACTGTAAAATTAGGGCTTTTAAGTTGATAAATGTGCTTTTATAAATAGTGTCCTACCCCTGTATATACTAACTGTTCCTCAGAGTTTTCATTGAGTTTTGGTTGCATAATATGCCAAAGGTTATTTCTGTGTCTTCCTGTATCTGTAGAAATCTCATGCAATTTGAATGTCATGTAATAGAGTAACCATGTCTGCAGAGATTTTGTAAATAGACTTTTTTTTTATTATTTGTGTAAAGCTTTAAAAAGCTTCCAGCTTAAAAATATCTAATGGCAAGACAAGAATTAATACATTAAACATCTGCATGTTTGTCATCTTAATTGTCTTTTCTGTGATTTTGTTCTAAATGTTCTGCATGTGTTTAAGGACAAACCTGTTGGATTCCTGAATTAATCTTAACCTTAAAAATATCTTCATTAACATGTGTTTAGTAATTTCTACATTGATGTTTGGGTCATTTTTATTTATTTTTAAATTTAAAAAATTTTCCCCTGATTTTCTCCCTAATTTAGTCATGTCCAATTCCTCCCCATCACTAGGGGGCTCCCACAGTAACGCTACTACTACCACTCAGTCGGGAGAGACGAAGACTATCAGGTGTTTCCTCCGAACCACGTGACGCCAGCTGACCACATATTTTCGAACTGCTCACTCACCGTTATGGGCGGCGGAGGACAGTGCTATCCACTTCTTCCGCTTGCGTGAGCTCACAGACGCCCCTGATTGGCTGTAGAGCCGCGATTAATGTGGGAGCACTAAGTACCTCTCATCCCTCCCCTCTGAGAGAACTCGGCCAATCAGCTCTCTAGACAGCATCACCCGGGAATAGAACTCGCGATCTCCGGATGATAGGATGAGTGCGTTACCACTGCGAATCATATGACGACTGAATCATATCTTCATTCAGTCAAGATCTAATCTCCAGTTAGAGGCAACCAGATACACTAATCCCCCGAAACATTAAAACTCCTGACAGTAAAGTGAATAACAGATTTTAATGTTACTGTGACCATTTTCAAAGGGTGAGATATGCAGCCTTTTAATTCAGATTTTTGCATATAAACAAACAAAAAAAATCTTCAGATCATAGCAGGCAAATCCAACCTCATACAACATTTAACTTTTTTTCACCATGCCATTATTTATTTAACAAAAATGAAGCCAAAATGAAAAAAACGTGGGCAAAACTAAGTACAGGTGTATGAACACAATGACGAGGGAAAGACAAGGTTACTGTACATCAATCTGAAAAAAAAGTTACTGTATATGTTGTTCAGAGGTTAGATTTGGCTAATACTGAGACTCGCTACAATCTGATTGTTTTCACACACACAAATAGAATTAAAAGCGGGGTTATGAAGTCGATGGATGTGTTGGAAGCAGAAAAATGGGCAAACCTATGGATCTAAAAGGCAAGGGTCAAAGTTTAAAGGGGTAGATGATTGTGTCAAAGCATCTCCAAATCAGCATGTTTTGGAGGGGGGGGTCTTGTAGTTGTTTGAGCCTACCAAAAGAGGTTCAAATAAGGACAACCATGAGTGTTTGGTGCCTAAGGTTGCTTGTGAGGAATGAAGGCTAGCCCATGTGACCCAATCTTACAGAAGAGCTACTTTAAAATCCTAAAATGGTCAAGGCTGCAAGGCTGACTATGATAGAAAAGGTATTAGAACATCGCCGCTCATTGTGTATGGAGCTGCACCACACCTGGACCGGGGGGCAAATAAAGAAGTTGGCCTGGTTTCACGGATCACATTTGATTTTACTGTAGTTTGTGCAGTACTGAATTTGAATTTGGTGTTTGGTTGTGTTGCCTTAAAATTACTTGAATCAAATGATTGGTGTAGCCTTCCACAGTCAACTTAATAGTTTGCTTAAGTTTGTTCAAGAATGCGCATTTCTCCAGAAAGAGCTGGTAAGTAAAGCGGGATTGTAGGCCTGTGACAATGGGGGCGTGGTTGAGTGTCAGCTGTGGATAGAGAGTACTGTAGGAGGGTTGCACCAACAGGTTAAAGAGTGATGATTCTCACCCATGTCCATGTTTGTTTCTTTCTGCATCGACCTACAGCGAGATGTGTTGAGGAACTTGAACAGAGCCACAGCCACAAAATTCATGAGTTCCATTTTCACTTGCTCTTTTCTAATTATTTAAATAAAGCCCAGGAGATCTCCTAGACTTCCACCTGCTGCCCGGATTAATCTGTTGGAAGACTCAAATCTTCTTCTTCTTGCTGCTCCTCTACATAATCCTATTCTCAATCTCTGACAAGACTTCAAGGAAGAAGTCCCTTTCTCCCAGGACCTGCCCTCTTAGTATATATATCATAGGGGTGCTTAACGAATTCTTAACAAGAGTCCCTGGTAATGTAGTGACTGTAAGAAAAACTCCAGTAGAACTAGGATTTCTAAAGCTACTGGAGAGGCAGTTTTTCCAGGCAGTGGATGGTTGATCGACACATATTTACTATGGATGAAACAGGTTAGCCCACGGTTCCATATTTACCTCAGGTTTTTTATCAAATGGTGTGCTACTGCTCTGGAAATTATAGAACAGAAAAGAAAATCATACAACGAGCTCCAACAGAAGCTACAGCAGGATGATGTGTCTCCCTGTCTCTTCGTCTTTCTCCATCACCCCCTGCGTCTGTCCTTCTCTCTGATTTAGCTGTGTCCTCTTTATCTATTTATAATCCATCTTTATCTCACACATTAATTTCTACTTCTTTCTCTTCTCTCATTTCCTCATTTCTTTCTGCGCACCTCTCTCCCTTCTCTCATGGTCTCTTCTGCCACTTACTTCTTCTTCTGTATTTCTCTTCCTCCTGCCCAGACATCATCATCAAAAAATGTTTTCAGCTATATTTTCAATTGCCTTAAAATGTACTATTTGCTTGTCACTGCTGTGACCTACAGCATCACGATATTAAAGGTGAATATCCACATACTTCCTCATCCTACACTGTATGAGAATGTTGCACCTGAATGTAATACATTTCAATAAAACTATTAAATGAAAAAGGATGTAACATTGATTGTGATAAGAGTGGTGTGGTGTTACGACCCCCGGTCTAGGGTCCAGGGACGCAACAAAGAAAATAATAATAAAGAAATAATAAAGAAACTTTGCA
>JAQMYK010000033.1:6110845-6123338 GCA_030014345.1 Clarias buthupogon
AAAAAATTCTGGACCTTTGGCAGTGGGGGGGTGGGTCGTTCGAACCACCCGAACCCCCCCTGGCTACGGGCCTGAAAAACTACTTTAAAAAGTAAAAGTACACAAAAATCTACTCAATTACAGTAATGCGAGTAAATGTAATTCATTACTTTCCACCTCTGCTTATCTGCCCTGGAGGAAACCGGAGTGCCCGGAGGAAACCGCTTAGCAACATAATCTTTCCTTACAGCAATGACCACTGGTGTGACGTCAGAAAACTGAATGGTGCCACAAAATGTGCAAAAAGGGAATATACATTTCAGACCAAATTAAATTATTAATTTTAAATACAGTACACTATGGTGAACTTCATCTATTATTACAGACGCTCTGAATGACAGTGTGAGGAAGTAGAGCCTGCTGCTGAGATTCAGCCTGAGTTTTCGGTTCGACTCTAGTTTGTACTCAGAGGAGATCCGTACAAGTGGGCGTGGCCAGTCGCCCGGTTGATCCGGAAGAAGCGCCTGATTATTTACCTCTGAGCCAGCCTGAGTGTCGCGTGCGCTGTTTGTTTAAGGCTCAATAGGCAGAATGTTCTAGTAAGTTGCTGTTTAGAGTTTTCATGTCATCTCGTTCTCACAGTAGCAGTTCTTACTTGAGTGGAGTGTTTTAAGCACAGAAAGTAGAGATGGGTGACTTGGTCCTCATCACCCTGGACAACAGTACAGGGCAGTTAAAGTTATGGACTCATTTCCCTGTGTAATGCTGACCTGCTGTTAATGTCCTCATGATTCTGAATGTATTTAGTCTTTTATTCTTTTAGATAGATTTCTATCACATAATTAACTCTAATATTAGAGTTAATATTACCTCAAGCAAACATGTCCATGTTAAACTGATCATTAACTATCAAACATCAATGTCCATATTTTGTTGTAAAAGTGCAAATTATTATTCAAATGATTTAAAAAAAAATGTATGTAATATGTTTATAATAAATATGCCATATATAGATAAATAGGCGTAGTGGTTAGCACTGTCGCCTCACACCTCCAGGATCTAGGTTCGGTTCCCACCATGGGGTCTGTGTGTATGGAGTTTGTATGTTCTCCCCATGCTTGGTGGGTTTCCTCCGTGTACTCTGGTTTCCTCCCGCAGTCCAAAGACATGCAGATTCATATAATTGATGTTCCCAAATTGCCCGTAGGGTGTGAATGAGTGTGTGAGGGATTGGCACCCCATCTAGGGTGTACAGTACCCCGCCTTGTGCCCTATGTCTCCTGTGAGAGGCGTCAGGCCCCCCGTGACCCTGTATACAGGATAAAGTGATATAGAGTGAGTGAGAGTGAGCATTAAATGAGCACTGTACGTTTCTTTGGTTGTGTAAGTGTGACACTAACTGTATATGTTTATCCTTCTATCAGTTTCTATCAGCAGGACCAGTGATGACCAGGGTGCTAAATAGAGTTTAACAAGAGAATTATGGGTACAGCCTCGTCTTTAGTGAGTCCTGGTGATGTGATCGAGGATGGGTATGGGGCTGAAGGTGGTGAAGCATGTGAGATTCCTGTGGAAGTGAAGCCAAAAGCACGACTGGTACGCAGTTCGTTCAGACGCGGCCCGCGGGTTATCGGGGCCAGCTTCAAATCCACAGGCTCTGTGGAGCTGGAGTATGCTGCTGAATATGAGCGTCTCCGGAAGGACTATGAGATCTTCCGTGTAAGCAAGAACAATGAGATAGCGGCCATGCAGAAGAAAGAGGCCAAGCTGGATGAGGAGAACAAGAGGCTACGTGCCGAGCTGCAGGTACCAGAACAGAACTAGATCTCATCCAATATGTCTGTCACAGGTCACACACACTTTAGTCACATTCCTCCTGGACTCATGACATGATCATATGTTTATTTATAGTTTTTCCTTTTGGTTGAGGAATACATTTGCGAACTGATGAATATCCGAAATGACAGAGCCCCTAAATTGGAGCAACATAATGATTATAACACAGACACTTTCTGTTAATTCTATAAACCTTTACGTCCTCTGTGTTCTGTGCCCACCAGGCCTTGCAAAAGACCTACCAGAAGATTCTCAGGGAGAAGGAAAGTGCTTTGGAGGCAAAATACCAGGCCATGGAGAGAGCAGCCACCTTCGAACATGACAGAGACAAAGTGAAACGACAATTTAAGGTGCAGAACTTTATTAAACCTGTTCTTTGCTTTTTTCACAGATACAAGAATAACACAATTTCAGTAAAGGTTACATTTCATTTGAGAGCTGCCCGAAGCAACTGCATGCCTTTTCAGTATGTAGTGGTATCAGTGCTGATTGAGGATGCCTTGCACATGATGCAGAGTCATCTAAACTCCACTGTTTGTGCATCTTGGCTGACTGCAAACTCTTTTTTTTTATTTGTCGACCTTAGTGTTTTCTTTTTTCCTGACAACTCTGCCCATGAGGCTATCTGATCTGAGCCTCCTACACATAGTGTCTGTGCACACTGGTTTCTCTTGTTTTTTCAAAATTCAGGAGTAAGGCTTCTGTTTCTCAAAGAGGACACTTGTCAGTACATCTTTCTTTGGCAGATGTGCATTTGGGCCTTCCACTGAATCTTCTAATAATGTCTCAGTTTTATATAGCGCCTTTCAAAATACCCAAGGTCGCTTTACAGTATGAGGCGTGTGTAATGTAAGCATATAAGTGGGGGAAGGGGGGACTATAGGCCAAAGGCCTCTGTGAAGAGATGTGTTTTGAGATACTTTTTGAACAGTGGTAGTGAGGGAGCACATTGGACATGAAGGGGTAACTTGTTCCAGAGAGTGGGGGCAGCTACAGTAAAGGCTCTGTCGCCAAAGGTCTTGAGTCTGCTGCGGGGGACAATCAGCTGGCCCTTGGAAGAGGACCGTAGGGACCTCGGAGGGGTGTAGGGGTGGAAGAGGTCAGTAAGTTAGTGGGGAGCCAGTCCGTGGAGAGATTTGTAGGTGAGGAGGAGGACTTAATAACTAATGCGGAATTTGATGGGGAGCCAGTGAAGCTGTTTGATGATGGGAGTGATGTGATGCCAGGGCCTAGTACCTGTTAGAACCCTTGCAGCAGCATTTTGGACATATTGCAGTCTATCCAGGGCTTTATTTGGCAGACCTGACAAGATGGCATTGCAATAATCCAGACGGGAGGAGATGAAAGAGTGGATGAGGGTCTCTGTTACTGAAACAGAGAGTGAGGGTCTTCTGTCATGTTGCAGTATGTTTCTGGGAACTAAACTGTAGTATTCTTGACTACATCTCATATAGAATAACTTTTCTTTCTCAAAACATGTATAGCCTTATGAGTTTTCAAGGAAATCATTTTATTTGGCCAATTTATTTTTAATTTACACTGAACATGACAGGTCACGATGGAGAAAGGTTTTTTGGTTTACTAGACATGAACCTATTTTAATAGGGGATGCATGAACAATGTAAATCAATCCACACTTGAATATATATATATATATATATGTGTATATATATACAGTGGCTTGCAAAAGTATTCGGGCTGAATAATTACGCACACACCACTTTTCAGTTATTTATTTGTAAAAAATGTTTGGAATCATGTATGATTTTCGTTCCACTTCTCACGTGTACACCACTTTGTATTGGTCTTTCACATGGAATTCCAATAAAATTGATTTATGTTTGTGGCTGTAATGTGACAAAATGTGGAAAAGTTCAAGGGGGCCAAATACTTTTGCAAGCCACTGTACAGTGGGTACGAAAAGTATTCAGAACCCCTTAAATTTTTCACTCTTTGTTATATTGCAGCCATTTTCTTAAATCATTTAAGTAAATTTTTTTTCCTCGTTAATGTACACACAGCAACCCTTGTTGATGTTTTTGCAGATTTATTAAGAAAGAAAAACTGAAATATCACATGGGCCTAAGTATTCAGTATTCATCAGCCTTTGCTGTGACACTCATATATTTAACTCAGGTGCTGTCCATTTCTTCTGATCATCCTTGAGATGGTTCTACACCTTTATTTGAGTCTACATAGATGTGTTTGATTATACTGATTGGAATTGATTAGGAAAGCCACACACCTGTCTATATAAGCCCTTACAGCTCACAATGCATGTCGGAGCAAATGAAATTCATGAGGTCAAAGAAACTGCCTGAAGAGCTCAAGAGACAGAATTGTGGCAAGGCACAGATCTGGCCAAGGACAGGACGACTGGTTGCAATCGAGGGAAAGATGAATGCGGCCAATTACAGGGATATCCTGCACGAAAACCTTCTCCAGAGTGCTCAGGACCTCAGACTGGGCCGAAGCACAATAACGAAGCTAAAATAATGAAGGAGTGGCTTCACAACAACTCTGTGACTATTCTTGAATGGTCCAGCAAGAGCCCTGACTTAAACCCAATTGAGCATCTCTGGAGAGACCTAAAAATGGCTGTCCACCAACGTTTACCATCCAACCTGACAGAACTGGAGAGAATCTGCAAGGAGGAATGGCAGAGGATCCCCAAATCCAGGTGTGAAAAACTTGTTGCATCTTTTCCAAAAAGACTCCTGGCTGTATTAGATCAAAAGGTGCTTCTACTAAATACTGAGCCAAAGGGTCTGAATACTTAGGACCATGTGATATTTCAGTTTTTCTTTTTTAATAAATCTGTTTTTCTGTCAATATGGGGGTTCTGTGTGTACATTAATGAGGAAAAAAATTAACATAAATGATTTTAGCAAATGGCTGCAATATAACAAAGCGTGAAAAATTTAAGGGGGTCTGAATACTTTTCGAACCCACTGTAGTTGCTCTCTATGAACTAATAATGGGCCTTTAAATAAATAAAAATTCAATATCATGGCAAAGTTTTTTTTTTTTGTAATTTTGTAATGACACTCATATACAGTACAGTATTGTAGATTCATGACATATAAAGAAACTCAGCCTGTGACACTGCTGCTTGAAGACCACGTTGCTTTGATAGCAGCTTCAGCTCATCTTTATAGTTGGGTTGAGTGTTTCTTATCCTCCTCTTTACAATAGCCCATAGATTCTTTATGAGCTTCAGGTCAGGTGAAATGGCTGGCCAGTCAAGGACAGTTATATCATCGTCAGCAAACCAGTTAGTGGTAGTTTTGGCATTGTGGGCAGGTGCAAAGTCCTGCTGTCCTGCTAGAAAGAAATCGACATTTCCATAAATGGTCAGCAGACAGAAGCATGAAGTGCTCTTCAATCAAAATTTTGTTTATTTTCATGAGCTGTGAGTGAGTGTAATCATTGAAATTAAAACAAAAATACTTAAAATATTTGAAATATTTCACTCTTCCATGCAATTAATGTAGACTATGAGAGTTTCACTTTTTGAAAAAAAAAAATATATATATATATCACAATATAATTTTTTTTAGATCCACTGTAGAAAAGACCTTTAAAGATCTGTTAGTATATTATCTCAATCAAAAGTAACTACTAATCTTGGTTTAGTACAGTTTTTTTTGGAAGTGTTTAAAAAACTATGTGACTTATAAGTGCCTTACTTAATTTTTAGCTACACAGGACCATCTGCTTCTCTGTGTACACTCCCTCTCTCTTTCCTCACTTGCTGAACAGATCTTCCGTGAGACAAAGGAAAAGGAAATTCAGGATTTATTAAGGGCAAAGCGTGATCTGGAGTCCAAACTGCAGCAACTGCAGGCTCAGGGTGTTCAACTGTACGAGCCTATTGACTCTGACTCTGACGACAACCACACGAGTGTCACAAGTAAGATGTCCATATCTATACAGTACAGTATGTGTGCACCTGATTTCCAATGTGAGTAGTTCTGATTTACTAATAATTGTGCCTGATGGTACTGATGGTGCTTGTTCACAGTCAAGTAAACATCCTAGTTTTCTTTCAGTTAAAAAAGTATGGATAACGCATGTAACACTGCATATATATATTACCAGTCAAATGTTGGACACACCTCCTTCTTCTCCTTCATTGTTTTCCTTTCTTTTTTTTTTTTTCAACATTGTACATTAATAATGAAGACATCCACACTAAGATAGAACATGTATGGAATTATGTAGAAAAAAAACAGAATATGCTTTATATTTTAGATTGTCCAAAGTACCTACAATTAGGCTTGATGATAGTTTGGCACACTCACTGCATTTTCTCACCAGACTCACGAGGGAGTCAACTGGAATGGTTTTCAAGAGTTAATCTGTGGCATTTCTTGCATTCTGAATGTTCTTTAGACCACGAATTGTCTTGTGCAGAGGAAGGGTGAGCACCGTGTCAATAGCCCTATTAATGCCACTGCAACTACTGTACAAATCCATATTATGACAAGAATCATGTAGTTAAGTAAAGACAAAATACATCCATCATTACCTTAAGAAATGGTCAGTCAGTCCAAACAAATCTCAAGAACTTTGAATATACTGTATATAAAACCTCAAGTGCAGTGGCTGCATCACATACACAATTATTTAATTTCAAACTGTGGCCATAACCAAACAGATGTTTGCAAAATAACATTCACTGGAACCACCTTAATTGCAATGTATATCGCTACACCGAGCCATCCTTTAGTTTATCAGAAAGTTTCCAACATTTACATTTTTATGGCATTTGGCAGACGCCTTTATGCCTTTATGGCGCCTAATGTAAAAACTTACATTTTTATCTCATTATGCATCTGAGCAGTTGAGGGTTAAGGGCCTTGCTCAGGGTCCCAGCAGTGGCAACTTGATGGCGCTGGGGTTCGAATCTGGGACTTTTCGATGAGTAATTTAAATCCTTAACCATTACCATACAAATGACAGTTATGTTGAGATGGTTCATACAGCTTGCGTCGTTTTAGAAATTGTTGAGTAAGCCCATGCATTTAGTTAAATATGTGACTGGTTATTTCCAAACTTGTGATTATGAAAGCATTTGATTGTGCATTTATTATGGCAACCTATATATTACCTTGACGTTCAAGACACAACACATGTGGCTGTGCATGAGCTATGTATATCATGGCACTTCACCTTCAGTCCTGTTAGGCCAGTGTACACAAGTGTCTTGTGATTCTTGTGCTCAAACACAGTTACAACTAATCTGTTAAATACCAGGTTCAATAGGTGTGTTTAGAGGTGTTGGTGAATTATAAATGGTGTTGGACGCTAGTCCTCCAGGATTAGAGTTTAGAGATTCCTGTGCTATATAAATGTTTTGATTTGCTGGCTTTCGTTCTGTATCTTTTTTTCTTCCTCCCTACCCTTTCTCTTTGACTCTAGCTGCAGGAACACAGTGTGAGTACTGGACTGGATGCATTCTTGGTAGTGAGCCTTCCATGGGGAGTATGATGCAGCTGCAGCAGGGTCACAGAGGGCCAGAGTTTGCTCACAGTCTCATCGATGTCGAGGGGCCATTCGCCAATGTCAGCAGAGGTTAAAGTTCCTCTTACACTTCAGCTGTGATTTACTACAGTTTTGTTTGTGTGCAAGTGTGTTTATTATGGACAATTACACTTTTTTCTTTTTTGCCTTAATGCATGTGCAGTTTTGACAATTTCTTGCCATCGTTGCTTTGAAAATGAATGAATAGTCACTTTAAATGAATACAACCGGAAGGGCGGGTGTTAAATTAATCCAAACAACTAAGCATAGAATAAAGCATTATACAGAATATAATAATAATAATAATAATAATCAGAATTTGTCAACATTATGACATGGTCAGGTTGGTGAAATATTAGATGTTCTGCATTTGCCAAAACATTCAAATAGACTCTGCAAAAGATTTTTA
Organism: Clarias buthupogon; assembly: GCA_030014345.1. Taxonomy (NCBI): domain Eukaryota; kingdom Metazoa; phylum Chordata; class Actinopteri; order Siluriformes; family Clariidae; genus Clarias; species Clarias buthupogon. The sequence goes on from JAQMYK010000033.1 coordinate 6,118,596, forward strand.
TTCACATAATTCTCAGGAGCCTTTTGAATTTATTTTAGATTAATATTGCATTTGGAAAAGGTTTTAGACTTGCACAATGCATTTCATCTCAAACTTAAATTAGGAATGGTAATTTCAGCCCTTTATGTTAGGGCCTTTTGTACTTGAGAGTCCCAGTTCTGTAAATAGTAAATGATGAAAATTTTTATCTTCATGTTATGGGAATCATTATTTATTAAAAGGAAAATGCACAAAAAAAGACATTGTTATATAATTATCATTGTTATACAATGCTATCCTAGGCCAGGAAGATCTTAACCATAACTTAGCCATGAACTAGATTACATCATAGTGAGTAGATCAGTTTGCATGAGTGCTATTATATTGACATTAAACATCTGTTTTAGATGATTGGGATGCAGCAGTGTCCAGCCTGCTGCAGGTTTCTCCTCATGTGTCTCAGGCTTTATGGAGTAACACAGTCCGCTGTTATTTCATCTACACCCAAGAGACCAGAGCAGAGCTCCAAGCCTTTATACAGGTACACACCTCCACATTCACACACCACCCTCAACATGGTCAGGCCAGCTGATGCACAGTATGACCTGGGTTCTGTCTCTGTTTCTCAGACTCATTCACCTGGATTGAAGAGGTTTTGTGAGAGTTTGGGTCATTCCTATTTAACTGTTTGTTTCCCGGAGGAAAAAGCTGCTCTGTATGTTACTGAGCGCCAGCTGGAGCTTGAGAGGAGCTCAGTGTGTGTGCTCCTGCTCAAATCCTCAGTGTCCAGGTGAGGCATGCGCGCACACACACACACACACACACACACACACACACACACGCACACAGGAATATTCAAACAGAATGTGTAACTCTGCAATGGAAAAAGTGGAAAAGTAATAAGAACTTGAACCCTATGTCCTGGTTGTTCCCATTTGGGCTGCTGATGTTGTCCTTTTCTCACTTTCTTTCATAACTTAAGTTGTGTAATGGAAGATGTGGAGGAGGCGTTTGTACGCACTCCAGACTCTCGTCCTCTGCTGGTCTATTTAAATACGGGAGAAAAGAGAGTAGAGAGTGAGGGGGCTTCCTGTCTGAGCTCTGCCACTAGAGACCTCCTGGAGAAAGTTAACAATGCAGACAAGGCTGCTAAGGTTAAGGTAGGACACACCTTTGCTTTTTTTACATGTTCTTAGACAAATATCCCACAATTCAACAATATGACATGTACACACTCACTGGCCAAAAAAAAAAAGGCGCACTCGCTAAGTGTGTTGTTACGGCGCGCAATGTGGTGGCCAGTTCATGTGTAAAAATGTGATTGTTCATGGTCACAGAGAGACTGTTCGACAGTTTGAGTCCTGGAATATGCCTGTGCCATCAGGGAAGAAAAACTCCATAGATCTGATCTAGATCGGACATTAGTACATTCATCAGCGGACTTCATTTTATTGCCACATAACGTTGCTGAGCTGACCAACCTGACCAGCTCCAGATCATAACACTGCCTGCAGTGGGACCTATGCATAAAGTGTACATCGGTTTCCCTTTTTACCCTGAAGCACACGTTAATCTGGAATAGGCTCAATCTGAACTCATCAGACCACATTCCCTTTTCCATTGCTCTAAAATACAATGTTTATGCTCCTTTAAAGCTTTCTGTGTGTAAATATTATTTACAATTAAACATACAGTGGAACCTTGGATTGCAAGCATAATTCGTTCCGGAAGTGCACTTATATATCAAAACACTCGTAAATCAAAGCGAATTTCTCCATAAGAATAATGAAAACTCAGATTATCCATTTCAAAACCCCAAAAGTAAATGTGTAATAGAAATAAAAAATAATTAATACAAAATAAAATTAATTAATTAAAAAAAATTAATCTGCACTTTACCTTTGAAAAAAGTAAAAATAAATCCAGACACATAAGTTTTTCCGTTAGTGTGTGTATGTGAAGCTAAAGTAAGAGGAGAGGAGGAATGACTCCCTCCTCTCCACACAGTACACACAGTAACACTTCCTCCTCTTTTATTTGAGAGCGGGCAGGTCTACTGTGTAGGATGACTTTGACACACACACACACACACACACAGAAACACTGCTTCATCGGTAAACCTAACAATAAACTTCTCTAATGACACACTAACAGAATCACTGCTGTAATGTAAAACTAAAACAAATTAACCTGCACTTTACCTTTGAAAAGAATCGTGAGAGCAGTGTTTCTAGTTAGTGTGTGTGTGTGTGTGTGTGTGTGTGTGTGTGTGTGTGTGTGTGTGTGTGTGTGTGAGGGAGAGAGAAGGCGAGAAGGCGGGACGAGGAGGAGAGGGACACAGTGACTAATGACACTTGTGCGCGCATACTAACGGAATCAGTACAGGCTGACAGAGAGAGAGAGAGAGAGAGAATGGATCTTTAATCTCTCTAATGACTCACTTACTTTCACACACAAACACAAAATAAAATATGTTTCTCACACACATGTGGTCATAGTGTTATAGTAAACAGTACACACGTGCACGGATGTTGATTATACCAGTAAGAGACGAGCACTAAGACCCAGCAGGGGAGACGATTACCCACAATTCCGCAGTGCAAGAGAGAGAAAAACCGTTTGCTCAGTTGTGATCATGTGACGCTCGGCGTCAAAACAAGAAGCGCATGTGTGATACATGATACTCGGTACTCGTAAACCAAGACTTGTTCGTTTTTCAAGTCAAAATTTATTACAAATTTTTGCTCGTCTCTTTGGAACACTCGCAAACCGCGTTATTTGCAATCCGAGGTTCCACTGTAGCCCTGATTTGTACTGTAATTTTTTAATTGTGTAACTTAAAATATGGATGCATTTCCATTATCTATATAAATTCTTTTCACATTTCTTCCATATTGGTTGCTGGCTCAGTACTGTCTTTTCATAGTTTAATAATATGTTGGACAGTTTTAACCCAGTTCATGGAGATTTCAAATCTTTTTAGTAGTTTTCTTTGCTTGATGGCAGCAAATTCTTGGACTCAGGCCTTTGAAATAGGGCCTTTTTTGCCGTGTGTGCGCACGCGTGTGTGTGTGTGTGTGTATCATATCTGAAAGCATAGTGGAAACTGTTTCACATACTGTAGACTTGAGTATTTCAAAACCCTGGACCCACAAGCACTAAAAAAACTGTAAGATGAGCTTGATGAAACTCAATCCAACTTTAACACTAAGACTGTAAAAACCTGGACAAAGTAAGTTAGGACTGAAAGCATTAAAGCAATTTTAATGAATCACCAGTATTATGTTTTAAATGCATGTTATCATGTGGCACAGTTGAGCCTGTTTAAGCACAGTGTACTAACACAATAAGGCAAAATAATACTCTCTTTGTCCTGGTTAGTGTTTTACTTTCTACAGCCAACTCAGGATCGGTAATTTGTCTGAGTTTACCGTTACTTTCTGTTCAATTCATTTGTATATGTGCTGACACTGTATGTGGTGTGTGTACGTGCTCAGAGGTGTGTGTTTCAATGTGCAGGTGGTGGACCACTCAGGCTCTGCAGAAGAAGGAGCAGCTCTTATTTTTGCTCAGCTAGAAAAGATTATAAAGCAGGTATATACAATTTTTATCAGATTTCTCTTCAGATTTATCGAGACATTTAACTTTTGTCTGAATCCAGCCATTTTTTTTTAACATGTTTAAAAATATAATGCCTGACTGGTGCTTCCTGTTTCCCAGATTGAGCCCTATTGTGTTGATGTAAACATTAAATATCTATAAATGTTAACTTTTAGTTTGAGTACTGGTTTTCACGTTAACAGTTTGAATTCTTATTAAGATTGCATGTTGGGTTAAGGGTCCTGTGTGCACGGAGTTTGCATGTTCTCTCTGTGTGTGGTGGTTTTCCACTAGGTTCTCCATTTTCCTGCCACAGTCCAAAGACATGCAGATTAGCCTTATTGGCATTTCCACATTGCCCGTAGTATGTTAATGTGTGTGTGCTCTTGCCCTGTGATAGACTGGTACCCCATATGGAGTCTCCTCGGATAGGCTCAAGGGCCTATATTTACCCAGCGTCTCAGACTCACTCCTACTGTAGGAATCACATCAAAGTTAATAAAAAATTCTTCAACGTCTGAGTAGGACATAAAAGTTATTTATGTGTGATGAGATTACGACACTGAGGGCTGCAAAGTAGGTGCGATGTAAGTGCAATTATAGTGTGATGTAATTTTTATGATGGGTATTCGTCAAAATCAAAATGGTGGAAAATCAGCAGCAGTTATGTGAAAGCTTTATGCACATAGACAAAACTGCATGACTCGGCTGCCTGACGTTATCCTAATCACACTTCTCCAATCAACTGTTTCAAGCCTCTATAATAGAGGTGTTCAGGACTGTCATAATCTGATCAAAATTACTTCATAAAGAAAGCCAAACTGGAGAGAAGAGAAAACCGTTTTGCTTGCAGCAGAGGTAATAAAATGTAAAGAAATAGCTGAATGGAAATGCTGCCCTACTTCCCTTTCCTCTAAAGATAAAAAGAGTGAGTGGGAGGCAGTTTGTGAAACCATCAATGCAACCTGTCAGTTTGCTACATGTACCTCTGAGAAGTGTGAAAAACTGTGGTAAGCTGTGTTAATGAAGTGCTGGAAAGAAACTGCAGCTCGTAACAGAGAGCAATCTAGACTTTTAAACGCCATACTATACTCAGCAAAAAAAGAAATGCCCCTTTTTCAGGACTGTGTATTTCAACAATAATGTTGTAAAAATCCAAATAAC
>JAQMYK010000033.1:6138026-6154476 GCA_030014345.1 Clarias buthupogon
CCTGTTCCGGCCCCTTTGTCAAATGTTAGAACTCAATGTGGCCCACGAATCAAAAAGTTTGCCCACCCCTGGGCTAAGCCTTTGCCTCCCACGGGCGCGAATGAGCCTGTAAATCGTAACATATCATGATCCTGTCACCCACCAGTTTACTGGTATATCATCTTTAATGAGTGGTATTCAGTTCACCACATGGTGTTCGTGTTGGTGCTAATCAGCTGATGTCGTCTTAACGCCTTTAGCACAATTTCAAAGTTAATAAGTAAAAAATGCAGTTTGTCATCCTATCAAGAAACTTGATCATCCTTTGTCCTGAGGACTTTCTGGAGATTCCTCCCAAAGATGTTAAATGATAGGAAATCTTAACATATCAACAATAATTAATTTGTATTTATTAAATAATTCAATTTAGATTTATTTGTAGTGGACTGTTATCATACTACCCAGGCATGCAGTGCCGGTGCCAAGCCCGGATAAAATTAGAGGGTTGTGTCAGGAAGGGCATCTGGCATAAAACCTATGCCAAGTTGTTGTATGGATCGAATGGCCTGCTGTGGCCTCTTGATGGGAGCAGCTGAAAGAACAACATATAAATAACAACATACAAACTTGCAGCTTTATCAGTTAGTCGTTGATGAGCTAGTCGGAGGTGACAGTGGCAAGGAAAAACTCTCTGAAACTACATGAGGAAGAAACCTTGAGAGTAACCAAACTATCCACATTTGGCTTAACTAAATAACTAAATAAATCTTTCTGTAACTTTGTTCTATAAGGTTGAAAGTACAGTTGTATAAAAGAAAATGTTTCAGTTAAGAAAAAGTACATTTTGTAGAGGTTACCAACTGTTCTGTGATGAAGACTTGTGTCAAAGTCTGTTCATGGTAGTGTCAGTCCCAAAGCTGTGATTGCAGTCACAAGAATAATCTTTTATTAATGTGTTTTCTTTCTCAGGTATGAGCAGGCTGAGAAGCTGCACAAGAGATCAGTCAAGATCAGGCAAAAAATGGCTCGACAAAAAGGCCACATGGTGAGAGGCGATTCATATTTTATTTGTATCTTTGCAGCTCCTGTTAGGATTTTTCTTGTCTAAATGTATTACTGTATTAATTATTTCACGCTATCTCTGTGTGTGTGTGTGTGTGTGTGTGTGTGTGTGTGTGTGTGTGTGTGTGTGTGTGTGCAGTATGGGTTCACTCTATTGCGCCGCCGAGCGCTGCAGTTGGAAGAGTTGACTCTCAGTAAAGACTCAGCTGATTGCGCCAAGACACTCAATGAACTCGGGGTCCTCTACTACCTCCAGAACAACCTTGAGTCAGTAACTCCCTCTTTTGTCAGCTTTTTTCCACTTTAAATAGGATTTTGTACATAAGTCCTGTCTTGTGCTGGTGGAAAACTGTGAGGGGTTTTTGCAGTAAATGATGATGTAGCAGTAAAGTATTCTGGGCCTGAAGAAAATATTCTTCAATAGTTTGATCTGAAATACAATGGAGGAAATGTTTTGAACTTGATTTTTGGCAAGCTCAGTACCTTTTTCCATTTATGATAAAAAAAAAATCATCGTGTAAAATATCGGAATAATCTGTTTCACACTAGATGTGTTATAATATTTCTTCAATCCAAATGAAATCATTCTTTCCAGCTTAACTGTTTACACGGACACTGGTCTGATAAAATGTGTTTACATGCTCAAAGCAATTAATTAGAATGGAATGTTTTTGACATGCATGATGTGGTTCTGCCCACTGTGAAGTGTTTAATCTGCTGGAAATATAACGGAAGTAGTAGTATTTTTCTCCAACATTGTGGTTAGGTTCCTATTTTTTCCACAAAATCCCGCATTCTGTGTTATGATTGGTTACACGAATGCAGTCTCATCTACGACAAGTTAGAAGCTTTACTACGTACGAAATGCAAGCTAATGGAAGCAAAATTTCTCTCTTGAAAACGAGAGAGAAATAATTGGATGAAATGTTTACATGGCTAATATTTACTTACAGAACGGGTTTACACCACCTCTCTCATTCAGATTGAAAATTAGTTCTGATTTTGCCAGATCGAGTTCAGACTGTTCCAGTTGTTTACATGATGCAGTTTTTGCCGCTATAATTCTGATTATTAGATACTGTATTAGGATCCCTGGAAACAAACCTATTGATTGCTAAAATCCTATTGATTTTATGTTATAAAGCATTGGTGTTTCTCATTTCTCATCTGTTAATCCAGTGTTTAGGATTGACTATTAATGTCTGACAGTGGACTGTGATTTAGTACAGTTAAAAGTTGTTTAGGTAATAAAAAATTAAAAATTAGAATGTGTCCTTATTGTAAATTATACAACAGTTAGTTCCAGTAATGTGATTGGACAAAAGGCATTTCATGCGTCCTGATATAGAGTATAACAGCACTGGGTAAACATCTGTGTCACTCTCCTTCGCAGGTGTTCTAATATTCATTAATTGCACTAACTATAGGTTGTCGGCTCCACCAGTTGCACTTAGTTAGTTCGCCAGTTGCCGAAGGGTATGTCAAGTCAAGTCAAGTCAAGTCAAGTCAAGTCATGTAGGCTTTTATTGTCATTTTAACCATATACAGTTTAGTACACAGTGAAACAAAACAACGCTCTACCAGGACCAAGGTGCTACATACAACATAAATGAACAACATAAATTAACAAAACTAACTAGCTAACTAAGAAACCTAATTAGCTGACTAGCTGAGATAATACATATTGACATTTTTCAATTAACAGAAAACTATCTAAGTCCTATACAAAAGAGACAACATAAAGATCACATGCAAATGTGCAAACAAGAGCAACAGGATGACAACATGACACATTTCAATACTTTTTAGTGATGAGGTAATGAGTTGCGGGAGTAGTGGGAGGAGAAATAGGAGAAACAGTAACCAGTAAACATTTCTTGTAAATAGCAGCAATGATAGAAGAGTTTTGTGCAAATAAAAAGTAATATATATTGTGCAAAAGAGCAATTACAGGTTGGTATGAACAATTGTTAGATGGCTGTTGATCAGTGTGTTTGCACCTGTGTGTGTCAGGTATGTGTTGGCAGAGGCAAATATTAAATAAACTAACAAATCGTAATATGTTGATAATAAATAGCAGTTTTATCCGATATCTTCTGCATTACAGCTGTGCTGATATTTAGTACAACAGCACTCCCTCTCATGTGATAATTGTTGCAGGATTGTAACAGTAATCACTATATTTTGGAGCACACTACCCTGTTATTGGTTATTTTCCATAACAGCAATCCCTGTTGTTTTTTACTCTGTGCTTATCACTACCACAATCATATGTAAAAACTTATTTTAATAAAGATTGACCTTTTTCTAACAATATAATAAAAAACTAGAGTTGAAGTTTTATACCTGTGCTTTAAACTCATGTGGATAAATCAGTGATCCTGATTGTTTGCTTTATAGTATATCATTGGTGTGTAACAGTTGTTGGATTGTAACATGGATGTCTCACATTGTGTTAAAGTACAGCGAAGGTGTTCTTGATGCGTTCCTTGGAGATGCGGCAGCGTGTCTTGGGTGCTGATCACCCGGACTGTGCTCAGTCTCTGAATAACCTGGCTGCTCTGCACTGTGAGAGGAAGGATTACGAGAGCGCTGAGCAGCTGTACGAGAAAGCACTGGAAATCCGCAAACAAGCCCTCGCTCCAGACCACCCGTCTCTCGCCTATACCCTCAAACATCTTGCCATGCTTTACAAGCGCAGGGTGAGACACATACACATGCTGCAGCACGCTGTTTTACTCAACACTGTGTTTAGATTAGCTGACAAATATTAGAAAGAAATGAAAGAAAACTTCATTATTTCTAGCATCTCGTGGCTGTTAATATGAAGACAGATCCTATACAAATTTTGCAGGTTTCTTTCGTGTCCTACCTACAGTTTATTTATCCTTCTGCCATCAGTAGCGTGTTTACCCAGCACACATAGGCTTGGGGGGCCCCCTACTGGCCACAAGTTAACTCATTTGATGGCCCAGACACATAGAAATAATCAACCATGAAGCACGCTTATCCAAACAGCTCGAAAACAAAAGAAAATAAATTAAATACTGAAAGTTTTTGTTTTAAAACAAAAAATTTTGTCTTATACCTGATTGTAACCAGTTTGTGTGCTGTTATGCAGTTCAAAGTAAAATATGTCTGGTTTATATTTGTCTCACTTCATTCTATATACTCAATATTACTGTTGTGCAAATCAAAAGAACATCTTAGGCAACGTTGGGGCATGGGGGCACCAGGTCCTAGTTTTGCTTGGGGCCCCCAAAATGGTAAACTTAGAAGAGTAACTAAGTCCAAAATGTTAAGTATGTTTGTTGGTGTGTCTGTTTGTGTGTGTTTAGGGGAAGATGGAGAAGGCGGTGCCTCTGTACGAGTTGGCTCTTGAGATTCGAGAGAAAAGTTTTGGGCCCAAACACCCGAGTGTGGCTACAGCTCTTGTTAACCTTGGTGTGATCTACTGTCAGCTGGTAAGGCTGGAGGCCACAGTACTGTACACACTCTGGGCAAAAGAAAGCCAACATTTAGATATTTAATATTAAATAAGCAAACACTTAAGAGCCTTTAATTTGTTAAATACCATAATTATTAATGTGTTTCATCTGGCAGCAATTCTTTTAACCATAACTGATGCAGCAAACCGCTTCTCACTTCTTAAACCACTGTGTTGAAGACACACTGAGTGTCCACAGTACAGTACAAGCCTCTAGAGGCAGTGGTATGATCTGGGGGTGCTTCAGATGGTCAGGTCTAGGCTAAGCAGGGTTATGTGGCAAAAAAGAGTCAGCTGACTGAACTGAAAGACTAGGTTATCACATCTGTGCATTCTTCTTCCCTGATGACACGAGCATATTCCAGGAACGCGAAAGAGTGGTTCTGGGAGCATGAGGAATCATTCACATACATGATCCTTAAGCTCATTGAAATTCTTTGGAATGTGCTGAAGACGACTTTATGGGGTCTTTAACTCTCCCATCATCAATATAATATCTCAGGCTGAATGCACCTGTGGATGGAAAAAACAATGTTGTGAAACAATGCAAGTGCACATCATAATCAAAGCTAATGTTTTTCACTCAAATATTAGTGTGTGACTTTTTTTTTGGCTGGCAGTGGATTTTTTATTTATTTAAAAAATATATATTTTTGGGGATTTTTTCCAGATTTTCTCCCTATTTTTTTAGTCATGTCCAATTCCTCCCCGTCACTAGGAGCTCCCACATTAAGGCTACTACACCTCAGTCGGGAGGGTCGAAGACTATCACGTGTTTCGAGAGGTTACAGCATCACCAGGGGATCGAACTTGCGAGTTCACTTTACTACTGCGCCACTCGGAGGCCCAGCAGTGCATTTTTGCCAAATATACAGTATGAGGGTGATTTATAAATTATCTGCACTCTAGCTGTCGAATTGACTTTAACTTTTAGATAAAAAAACAACTACGTCATTCTTAGACATAATCTCCTTGCTTTTCAATACACTTTGCCTATCTGTCAACAGGCTTTTGTATTCCCTTATTTAAACAACATTTTAGGCTGAGCTGCGAGCCACAAATGCACCACTGCCTTCATTTCGTCATCAGAAGTTAATCTTTGTCCTCGTAGCACAGCTTTCTAAAGTCCAATGGGGCGAGATCAGAGGGCGCTTTAACACCTCAAAATAAAGTTTTTGCCGAGTGTCAACAGTGTGTGCACTAGTGTATGCACATGCATTGTCGCGTGAGATCACAATGCCCTTTAGGCTTCAGCTCTTCACTAAGCGCCTCGCTGTAACGAGAACTGATAATTGTTGAACCTTTTTCCTGGTAATGTTCCAATACTGGCCTTTGAGAATCTAGAACACTGTAAGTATTAATTTTCCAGCTGATGGTCGACTTTTGACCTTTTTCTCGGTCGGCAATTGAGGATGTTTTCATTGCATACTTCCCATTTACTTTCAGGCTTGTAGTGATGAATCCATATAATGCAACCAGTAATGATCTTCTTTAAGAAACGTTCACCTTCCTTGGAGTATCGGACCAAATTTGGTTTGCAGATATCCAAACGCTTCTGTTTATGCTCTTCTGTGAATTGTTTTGGCACCAGTTACACCTCCAGACAACAAAAATCACTGCACACTGCTCTTTTTTTTGTGCAAATCACAAGCAGCACGTCCATTTTTTCTCACACTGTGGTTACAAATGAACTGATTTAACATGTTCATACCTGCACAGCAGTGACTGGGGAGACAGTAGCCTTCAACGGAAAGCGATGATAAGACAGTGCGGCCGACAAAAGTTTTAATATAACAGAGTGCAGATCATTTTTGTCTCAACCAACATAACTGAACGTATTGTAAAAACTGAAAGGTATTAATGCTTATGCTGCTGGCATTGTTTAGCAAAGAATCATGATTTGACATTTCAATCTAATACTGTTTGGCCTGTGTGTGTGTGTGTATTGCAGAAGAACCACAATGAGGCCTTGCCACTGTATGAGCGGGCTCTCAAAGTGTATGAGGACAGTCTTGGGCGGTTGCACCCTCGAGTAGGAGAGACTCTAAAAAATCTGGCAGTTCTCAGGTTTGTTTTCTCTTATCTTACAACACAGAGCAATTAAACTTCCTCACAGGAAAGATAATGTGCTGTAGTGAGGAGCAGATAAGCTCTATGTTCTCTTTACTACTTTGCAATGAACATCTTAGTGACATGGCCTCTCATATTATTTGCATCCATTCACATCATTTGGAAGACAGTGAACAGACAGGAGTAATTACATAATTAAGCCTATATTTGTGAATAATGAGTGACTGAATCTCTCGATGTCTTCCAAAGTTATGAGGAAGGGGATTTTGAGAAAGCTGCTGAGCTGTACAAACGGGCCATGGAGATTAAGGAGGCTGAAACGTCTTTGGCGTGTGAGAAAGCACCATCACCTCACTCGTCCAATGGTGACACGTTCAGCTTGCGAAGCCCCGCCCTCCTTCCTCACACACCCAGGTGACCGCTGGCCATCTCTCACACCTCCATCCCTCCTGATAAAATACAGCAATATGGACTTGTGTGATAAACCAAAGCAAAGTTCTGGTCCAAGCAATAAGAAATTCCCCTTTGGGAAATAATGCGTGAATGAAATGGCCAATTTTGTTTCTTGTCAGGTATTGGAGTTTGTCAGTGCTATAAAGAATGCTATTTAAAAGTGTTATTTTTAAATTGATATTTTAGAAAAGCATTACAGTGTTTAGTGTACAGCACTGCAGCATTCAGCTCAGTGCTACATGTAAAAAAAAAAAAACATTAGGAAGTGAATGAAAGTGTGAAGAACAAATAATTTGCTTGAACAAAACTCTAATGTAGGAACATTTCATAGATCTTTAAAGCACAAGATTTACACAAGATCTGTGAAGCACAACTTCAGATGTCGCCAGTTTAATGTTAAAGAGCCATAAGTGTACAACGCTGCTGCTGAGAAGTGTTGGAGGCATGTGTTTAAAACATGGCAGTGACTGTAAATGTTTAACGTTTAACTCGGTCCTAAACTGAGCTCAGTCTGTATAATACCGGAGAATCAACCTGCCTGGAATTTAAAGTTCCTGCCTGGAACTTTTTCCACAAAGTCCTAAAATTAGCATGTCTTTGTTAACATCTTAACTGAAGGATGATTTAGTGTTATTTAACAAATATGATCAAACATCTTAAACTTTGTCATTCCCAACTGCCATTTCTTGCCCGATTGGGCTTTTGTTGAAGGTTTTCAGATTTTCTGAATTTGTCAAATCTTGTTTTATGAATAATTTTTTGTAATATTTGTTTTGTTTTTTAATAAGTATTTACACTAATGACACTATACTTACATTTTTGTTACATTTATTAATAATCTTTTATAAAAATTACAATATTAAACAAAATATTTTAATCAAAAATCCCTCACAAATTACTAAACTAATTTTCACCCTCTATTGGGTCTTACACACTCAGACATTATCATATAAGATTAGGACCTTGTAACATGTATAACAGTAATATTATGAACAGTAATCCTATATAATATCCATCTGTGGATATGAATCCGTTTTATACTTGTACATCTAACGCCATACTCAGATACAATAGGTACAGTATATTGTGTTGAAGTTTTATATAGCGTAATAATCCCATATGTTGCATGGCAAAATTTGGGAACAGCCTAATCTACAGCTTAGTCTTTGGGCTATGGGAGGAAACCCACCAAGCACGGGGCGAACATGCAAACTCCATGCACACAGAGACGGGAATCGAACCCGGACCATGGAGGTGCAAGGCGACAGTGCTAACCACTACACCACCTTCCCTCCTTTAGAGATTTTAAGTTACTGAAACTTTTATTGTCATTTTTGTACAACATTATAACCTGGAAGTATGTGGCTGAACCAGTAGCTTCATGGAAGAAATGTGAATCATGACTGACCATGATCAGAGATGTGTTAAATGCTTGAAATTGCATTGCAAAAAATATACAGGAAAAATCAGTGCTATGTTTACTAGTAAAAATAAGATCACTTCCCCACACTATGTGACCAGAACAAGACTAAACAGCTGTATCCATAAGAAAACCACTTGTTATTGAGACTAATCAGGAAAAAAAAAAGCTTTAATTTGCCATGGCAATGGACTTTGGATCAATGGAAAAAGGTCATGCGGTCTGATGAGTTCAGATTGACCCTATGATGGGTGTGTCCGGGTGATGGGTGTGTCCGGGTAAGAAGGGCAGTGAGGGAAGTCTTTCACCCATCATGCATAGTGTCCACTGTACAAGTCTCTGGAGGAAGTGTTATGATCTGGGGTTGCTTCAGTTGCTCAGGTCTAGGCTCAGCAACGTGATGTGACAATAAAATAAAGTCCAGGTTATCACATTTGTAGTTTTTCTTCCCTGATTGCACGAGCGTATTCAGGACTCCGATTGTGAAACTGTGACTCTGAGAGCCCTGGATGAGAGGAATCATTTACACACATTAACTGGCCACCAGGTTCGAATTAAATCTTAAGCATGTGAAATTTTTTATTTTTTTTGTCAGGCTGTGTAATATAAATAGTATATAAAATACAATATGTATCTCATACATATGCAGGTGCAATAAGGTCAGTATATTGTGTTGCAGCTCTATACAGCGTAATAGTTATGAATACAGATTTATCCACAGATGATATTTTTAGACCTCAGGCTCCTCAGGAAGTAAAGGGTCACATTCTCTTCAATTGCCAACTTTCAAAACAATCCAGGTACTTGTACAAGTTAACTACCTCGATGCTCTCGCCCTGGATGAGCTGGAAGGGAAATCCATCATGAGCTCCCTTGTCTTCCAGAATTTAGTTAGAGATAGTTACACTGAAACTATCCTCCAGAACTGTCCACCTCGCTCACCGCCCTCAATAGTACACACCAAATTAAGTGTATTAATTACAATTAATAATTTGTAACCAACAATAATAATAATAATAACAATAACTAACAACAGTATTCTGTATTTTAATACAACCAGCATATTTTCAAGTCAGTCTCATGAGGTCTCAGTATAAAATCAGTGTTTATGTAGCCTTGCATTTCTCATTTACTTCAGGTTTAGCGTGCAAATTGTGTTTCAAACTTATACAATGAAATAAAACTCGAGTATTCCCAAGGATGTACTATTTAAAGTGAAAATATCAGAATTGCATTTAGAAATCTGGAGGCAGACACTAAATAATGCAACTACTTGAAATAGTTCAAATCTATTAATGTGTTTGTACAAATAATCATGATTGTATGTATAAGCACGACAAAGTATATGACTGTGTATGATGTTACCTTGAACAGCAATAAATACTTTATTGAACAAGATCATCTAGGTGCACAAAGATCTATGAGTGACTGAAGTGACAGAATTGAAAGATTCAACTGGGATGAAAACTCTTGTCCGTGGTTTCATTTTTAGTTAAGTTGAACAAAGTAACTGTTGAGCAATATGATTAAAGAGCGCAAACAGTAATGGAATATCTTGTTAATACAATTTTCATTTACAGTGTTTAAACATCAACATCTCCAGTTAGCTTTCTAGCGAGACATTGGAATATCTAGATGGATACAGAAATCTTGGTCAGTGTGAATCATTAACTGCAGTTGTAACGTCTTCGTCAGTAAAGAGACGTCTTCTAACCTGGCAAGAATGAGACTGTGTACAATGTCATGTATTGTAGCGCTTGAGAGTACAGTGGGAGGAGCTTGTGTTTGGAGAGAGAGAAAAAACAGGAGACCATCTGCTTTTACAACTTCCTCATTTGAGCCATCAACTCCTCTAGACTCTGGTCCGTCTCCTCCACTGTGTCTCCTGAATTTACTTCATCCTGAGGAAAGACAAAATTCCAGGCAATAATGTTAACAACTATAGTGGAAGGCTTGTAGGGAACAGGAGGGGTTAAGGAGGGCAGGGCATTTCTGGGGGAATGGGGTATTCAGGGTGGGGGTAACAAGGTTGGCAGGGCATGTGAGAGAGTGGGGAGAGGTTCAGGGGCAAGCCCTATAAAGAAATACGTTTGTTTCAGCAAGCAACATCGTGAACAGCAAATACAATCCTAAAATACACTCAACAGAAACCAACATCAAACAAAAGCCATCATTATTGTTGTTCTAACAGGTATAGCACCAGGTGATGATGGTACAGGATGGCCATGTGTAGGTTGAGCATACCTTATTGGGGATGGTGTAGGCTACAGTTATGCCCTCGGGTAAATCTGGCTTTGGACCTGATGCTTCCTGAAGCTCGGCTGCTGTGATCTCAGACACCAGCTCTATACCTTATCAGAGCACAGGTAGAACTCGGTTATACACAAGAAACGGCACACGGGATCTTATCTTCTCCTGTACTCTGTATTTTATAATAACCCAAAAAATATTGTAAAAACTATTTATATTTCAGAGGAAAAAGTCAAGTCAAGTGGGTTTTTGTCATCAGTTTTTGTTTAACAATGATTCAATGATTGCTTTGGTTTTAAAAGCAAAGCACACTTTTTAAAAAATGTAAGAAATATTAACAAAAACCTACAGTGGGGACGTTTAAGTGGTAAATCTATATAAATAAAAGAAGGTTTTGTCTGTACATTAGTCAGAACACGCTCTTTCAATGATATTGTTTCATGCATTGGAGGACCCGAAACCAGTCTCAGAAAAATGTCTGTCCAGTTGATTTTGTGCTTTTTGGATGAATTTAGCGCTTTTCCCTTGAGGTAGGCGTGGCTATACAGGTCACTCAACAGAGCCAATCAACTCGATAGTTTACCATAAATACACAGAGTATGAGGACACAGAAACAGCTGAACTGCATCTACAAAGCACCCAAAAAAGCACCTGCAACACAGCATGGCTCATTCCAAAAAAAGGCAAGTACACTATGAAAACTGAACCTTCAAAGATGTATGGACAGATCAATGTATGTATTCTTTCTGAGGGAAGTTAAAAACCTGTTTGTCTCATATGTTTTGAGTAATATGTAATTTAATCTCACTTATTATTATTATTATTATTTATTTATATACAACTGTTCTGTGAAGCCTTCAGAGGCTTGTTAGAGAACATTGGTGAACAAACAGCAACATGAAGCCCAAGGAACATGCCAGACAGGTCAGGGATAAAGTTGTGAAGGATTTTAAAGGAGGATTAGGTTATAAAAAATATCCCAAGTTTTAAACATCTCATGGAGCACTGTTCAATCCATCATCTGAAAATGTAAAGAGTATGGCACAACTGCAAACCTACCAAGACATGGCCGTCCACCTAAAGTGACAGGCTGGGGAAAGGAGAGCATTAACCAGAAAGGCAGCCATGAGGCCCAGGGTAACTCTGGAGGAGCTTCAGAGATCCACAGCTCAGGTGGTAGAATCTGTCTGCAGGACAAACATGCATCCCACAGATCTGGCCTTTATGGAAGAGTGGCAAGAACAAAGCCATTGTTGAAAGAAAGCCATAAGAAGTCCCGTTTGCAGTTACATGTGGCTTATCGCAAACGGGACTTCTTATAGCTTTCTTTATGACATACCTTTATTATGTGGTTCAAGGGGTATGAATACTTTTGGAAGGCACTGTACATGTTAAAAGTGTAATGCTGAGTAAAGAAACTTTAAAGTTTTAAGCTAAGTGAGTATATCGAACAAAGGCATGTGTTTGACTCAGAAACAAAAAAAAACTCTATTCTGAAACTCCTCAGGAGTCTATTCTCATTCTAAGAGCGGAAGAATATTTAATTCCAAGAAACTGAAGAGTTCTTTTCTTTCTCTCTTCAAGGAACAGCACAAGCTGGCACTAACACGGCAGAAACAGAAGTGTCATTTTGCAACATCATATCCTGTGGATGGGGCTTGATTGATGCCAATTTCCTCCTACAACAGGACAAGTTTAGCTCAGGTCTATGCAAAAACTATTCTGAAATAAAGCAGCCTGGTGCTGCTCTTTTCTCTTTTTTTTTTTTTTTTTTTTGCCTGTACAGTCCCTAGCACTGAGCCCTGTCGAGCTGTTGTGGGAGCAGCCTGACACTATGGTTCATCAAAAGTGCTCAAGCCAATCCAACTTGTGTGCGATGCTTCAAGTAGCACAGGAGAAAGTTTCCTCAGATTACCTCCACAAACTGACAGCTGGAACGCCAAAGGACTACAAGGCTGTGAAACACTTCTTTGAGAAAAGCAAAATGCAGAACAAATTCTTTTATTGATGAATAATATTATTTTATGGTTATGAGTTTTCTGGGGTGACCACCAAACTTTTGACCGGTAGTGTAACTCATATAGATTCCTCTATAACTCAAAGCAACATGTTTCTTCAGGACGATGTTCCAACGCATTACAATACAGTACGACATGACTGCTTTTTACATTTTATTGTAAAAATTATATATTACATTTTATACAGATTATTCTTACAGGCTCAAAAGTAATTAAACAAAAACAAAACTCTATACACTTCAGGTTTTATCCTGCTACTTCTATCAGCTGCCACATCATCAGTGACCCAGTCCCACCATGACTGATAGATGAAGTGATCATCTCTCCTTCTATATCATCTTTTCTTTATATTATCCTGATACAAGTTAATTTATCTGTCCAAAGAACCTTTTTTTTTCACAGAACTTGACAGGTTTTTTAAGTTTAATCTGGCCTTTTTGTTCTTCTGGGTGACCAGTGTTAAATAGACAGATAAATTTACTGTCATTTCACAGTAATTAATGTAGTTTATCATCTACCAGAGTTGCAAATACTAGTGTATATACAGTACATCAGCACAAACACTGGCATTGTGCAGGTTAAAGGTACACAGAAGAGTAATATATAGTAGAATATTAAGGGCAGTGACTGTGCAGGCGATATTAAATGCATAATAGTATGAATTATATATTATACAGTAAAACTCAATTTTTATAAGAAGATATATTAAAAGCAAGTATTAGTAGTAAATGTGTGTAAGAGATATGCATATTTAATATACAGTACTGGATCATATCTGTGTAAGTGTACAATGTGTATACTGCATATAATATACAAGTTAGATGGATAGATAGACCATCTATATTTACATTCTCTTGATTGTAGACTTTGACAATGATACGATTCTAAGTGTGTTGCTGACTTGGCTAGATATTGTGAAGAGGTTTTTCTCCACCAAGGAAAGAATTCAGTGATCGTTCAGTTTAATTGTACCTTTTGGTTGCTGAGCTCATTAGTTCAATCCTTCTTTTTAGGAATGTGCCAAAACCTTTGATTAGGCCACTCCTTCAGTTTCTGCTCTCTCTAATAGGCCTGATTATTTTATGTTTATTTATTAATTTTTTTTAATTAAGACTAATGATGTCCTCCTTCATTGGCACCTCTTTGGACATACTGAATCAATTCCAAACCTTTAATCAGCATAGTTTATCATAACATAATGAGGAATTGGGACATAACCACCCCTCAAATATCAGTCAGTTGTCCAATTTCTTTTGAGCCTGTAATAATCTTTATTTCTGAACTGATAGGGCAAATTATTTATATATAAAATATTTAACCCCCAGAATTAAAGCTAAAGATTAAAGTCTAAATTTGTCATCATTGTCCAAAAATCTATGGACCTGACTGTATAATAAATAAACAAGTCAAAAAGGTTATAATAAACCTAGAATACACCACACTGTATGTGAGTGCTTTACTTACCCCACTCATTTTCTTCATGCACTACTTCCTCTTCCTCCTCCACTACTTCCTGTTTAGGACGCTCTGCTTCTTTTTTCTGTTTAAAGAATATAATTGGAACTTGAATTAGGTTCAAAGAACTTCACTCAAAAGCAGTGATTTTGTGTATGTGAGAGAGAGAGGGATTAAATGTGCTCTGATGAGTGTTTTTCTCTGTAACTGTGTGAGGATGATGTAATGTTGCTGACAGTGATGGAGTGAAACGGAGAGATGCTCACTATGTATTCCTCCTGCTGCCTCCTGCAGTGACTGTCATCACACTGTGGGTTGGCCTTCATGGCCATAGTCGGGAAAAAGTCCTGCATGGCGTTATAACCCAGGTAAAAGCTCACTGTTCCAAACCCCAGCAGATACCTACAACACAGCGTTCATATAGTTTTACTTAAACGATAACTCAAGACAGGATTTTTCTTTAGAAGATCCAGTTAGTGCGATCACGAGGCATCACGCTCTCTGGCTGCAGCTTTATGATGGAGCAAAATAAAGTCTGTAATAATGTGTGTTCTTTTTGTATTGTATATGAACAATAACAACCTTCTGTTAGACCAGAGTGACAAAGTCTTATACCATGAATAATTTTATTTGCAATGTGAACTAAAACCTAATTAGCGTTACTCATTTTAATAATGACACAGTGTGGTGTTCCTCAGGGTGACTTCACTTCTCCTTCTTTAGGCAGCTCAAATCCACAGGAGATATTTAGCTTTTGTTACTTTTGAGGCTCAAAAGGATTATCATACACATTACACAACATCTCAGAGGCCTTACTTTCACTAGTCAGAAAGTACATTTGTACGATTTATGGGTGATATCCTGAAACATGGATTCAAGATTTTAATTAAATTGTAAATATATTTATTTGGAACGCCACAAGACTCACTAAAGTAAGCAAAAGCAAAACTGGACCAGTCAATATGCAATTTTAGACATCTTGAATTAATTTGTAATTGTAATGTAAAATAAAAACATTTAGAATTTTATTTTGTCATTTAAACTTATATTTTATATAATTTATATCCATAAATTGTGGACTAATGCTTCAGACACATGCATGATACTGATCCCACAATAGCGTTTGCACAGGTTACTGTTAGAACACGAGAATATCAGATGAAGTGAAAAGCAGAATGAAAAGATGAAACAAAGCCTATATTCCCTAGTTTAGAGGATGTTACGAGAGAAAGGTATGACCCTGTTCAGGACGGTTTTGGAGATCTTTATGTTGTTATGCAGAGAAATGACTTTTCAACTGAAATGAAAGAGCCGCCTGCTACTGAGGAAATTTATTTAAATGGTTGTATAAACGTCTCAACACGGAAGCATGGACAAGTATGGAGGTATACAGATGTTTTGTTTGCAGTCTGACCCATGACCTCAGGAGAGCGAGGAGCTCCGCAATGACTGTCGTTTGTTTCTTGTGGGGATGAGTGACTTGTCTCGCTTCAAACTGTAATAATTTAAAATGCTAATTATTCATATTTCTTTATGAGTATTGATAAAATTGGTGTAAGCTTCTAGAAACATATAGTCTGTAAAAAGTGTTGCTTAAATAATTTTTTGGTAAAAGCTTAAAAAGCTAAACATCTGTAGTGTCCGTAACCATGTCAAATTCATGCTGAAATATCTTAATTTTGCATTTTAGAATAAAACACTTTTTCAGGTATCTCTTTTCATGTGAAATCTAAATGACTAAGTTTCATCTGAATGACAAATGAAATCACTGAAAGATTTGAATTGTAAAAAAGTTACAGACACTACATAAAAGGGCATGAAATTGTATTTCTTTTTATCTGATGAAAATATAAACATGTATGCATATTTACAAAAAGCGAAGCATGGATCGGAAGATAAGAAGCATCAAGTATTATGAAAAATGGTGTTACATGATCTGTTTTGGTCGATGGTAACCATGACGACCAGTACACTGAAGCAAGCTCAGGTCAGGCTGCATTTTTTTGTTTGTCTAACGGGCAGCACTTCAGACAAGCACCAGGTTGTACAGAACGTTGTACTTTTTCTCTCATTTTCTCGTGTTTTTCCAGCTTTTCCAAGACATCGGATCACAGCATTGTAGCAATCCTGACTCTTCTCGGTAACCTGTACACACACATACACACACATACACACACATACACACACATACACACACATACACACACATACAGACATACACATACATACATACACATACATACATACACATACATA
>JAQMYK010000033.1:6167362-6177794 GCA_030014345.1 Clarias buthupogon
CCCCCCCCCCCCCCCCCCCCCCCAAAAAAAACAGATCTAACCGAGAGATAGAAGAAACTTTAGGACTGCCCAAATCAACAGTACGGTACTTTAAAAAAAAAAGACTGAACGAGTGAGCTCAGCTCAGCAAACCACAAGGGTACTGCTGCTGAAGTGGATGATCACGGAATTCTTTATTAAAGAAGGTGAAAAAAAGATTGTAGCAACATCCAGCCAAGTCTAGAAGCCCCTCCCCTCGAGGATGTACTGTAGTCATATCATTGTCAAAGTCTAGACCCAAATAAGACTACATGAAAGTAAATACCTCCAGATGCAAATCACTGTAACACCCAATAACAGAAAGGCCAAATAAACAAACAGTCCAGTTTCAAAACAGGATTCTATAAAGAAATTAAATGAAGCTTCTACCATAATGATGGGAAGAAAAGAATATAGAGACAGAAAGAAAGGACTCGTGTTCTACATCATATCATATTCTAGCACATGGTGCAGGCGGTGTTATGGCGTGGGCATGAGTGGCTGCCAGTGGATCTGGGTCACCGCTGTTTATTGATTATGCAGCAGGATGAATTCTGAAGTGTGGAGCGCAATACATTCTGCACAATACATTCAGTAAGATGCTGTAAAACTGCATTAGATAATGACCCAGACCATGGTGCATAAGAAACCAGAGAGGGTCTGAAGGCAAACCCTTAAAAAACTGCTAGCATGTTGATTGCTTCAGTTCAAATCCATTGTGTATTTTAATCAGCGGCTCAATCAGTTTGTAAAGTCGATTAGAACATATAAATACTGTACATGTAGTCTATGATTATCTTTGTATTTTTTAATGAAATGTGGATAGTGTTCTGCTATTCCTTCTCACTGGCGTGTCGATCTCACTTTGCTTTACAGATGTGCGGATAGAGGAATTTTTCTACGAGAAATTGGACAAAAAAGTGCCCACGCGGATGAATAACCACGAGCTGCTGGGGCAATCCATGAACGACTCTGGGAATGAGTTTGGACCTGGCACAGCGTACGGTTAGCATCTGATAGTAATAAGAATTTCATGGAATTGATGTAGCAACCCTTATCTGATTGTAGATAATATAAACTGTTGTGGTTTTTGCAGAATGAAAACCCACCTTGCACATCGCTAGTTTCACAATTTAACTGAATAATCATTCTGAAAAAAGCACACAGTGTAAACACAAGTTGTTTACAGTGATTCACAGTAGATTTAACCAAAATGAATGTTGGATATATTAATCAAAATACTACTTGAGTATTATTGCTTACTTAATTGTGTCACCTGCCTGTGAAGCCAAGTGCTGTACATGTAAGCAAAGGCGATAAGCAAAAGGATGACAGTCAAATCTGTTAAACACATCTCCTTCTAAAGCACTGCAGGAAATTTGGCCAAATTTGCACAGTATCTTTTTCAGGAAGCACAGACATGCAATAGTTATTAAAATTTCTTCTTTTTCATCTAATCCTGTCCAATATACTTTATTTTAAAAGTCAGAGGTTTGGTAATGTGGCTACACGTGTATGTAATACCAAATTACACCACAAGGTGGCACGTTCTTTTCCTGTTATGGTAGACTACATGGCTATGATGTCACTCTGATTAGCTACCTTGCGAAGTACACGACACAGAAATGTCTCTCCATCCTCTTGCATCTGCGTCATCGTCGTCTGTAATCATCACTTTCCCTCCATCAGAGGCCCCTCGTGCACCATTTATGGGTGTTTGTCCAAACCTTCACATAACCTGTATTAGGAAGCACAGATGTGCCTTGTTAGAAGAAGCACTTTCAGTAGACAGTCAACACGTCTTCCTTAGAAGACTCATAAATGTTTGTTCAAAGTGGCTGATGACATTTCAGTCACTCGTCCTGAACCTTTCAGCAGAGCTTCACTGCACTGGAATTTATCTTTATCTCATACAGATACATGTGCACCATTAGATGAAATGTCATGTCTGCAGGAACAAGATGTAACATAAACTCGACTCCAATAATTTACGAGTTGCACTTCAGTCCTGAGTTTGATGTCTGAGTTTAGTGAGATCGTTGCCTGTGTGTCGTTAGGAAACGCTCTGATGAAGTGCGGAGAGACGGAGAAGCAGATCGGAGGAGCTGAGAGAGAGTTCATCCAGAGCTCAGCTATTAATTTCCTCACACCTTTCAGGAACTTTCTGGAGGGTGATTTCAAAACTATAATGGTAAGTTTTTCGTTTGAGTTGAGAAGAAAGCTGTGAGTCGTGCCTAAGTGCAGACAGCTCCATTCACTGTATTATACACTGACCTGAAGCCTGTGTGAACAGAGGCTTAACAAAGGAGTTTAAGTACTGTGTGTTGGTTCTCTGGAGGGAAACAGCATGTAGATAATCAGAGAGCCATTAGCTGGCTCTCCAAGTTACATATTACTCCTAGGGGTTCATGCACATGAGTCGATTTTCATGTGCTTCTCACTGTTTCTTATCATGGTGTAAGGCTTTGGTGTGAGCTGTGGGAAATGCTCCTCAGTGTGCTGCACTTGATATTAACAACTATACAGGGTGTGTGAAAATTAACTAGGCAATATTTAATGACTGTAGAACTTGTAGTATCACTGGAGCACCACCTCATGGTGCACCACCCCATTGTGCTCTTAGTGTGTGTACGTGGTTAGACCAGAATTTTCCAGAACGTTGTCTGGGACGACGCAGACCTCAGAAATGGCCTCCAAGAAGTAGGAATTAGAAGTTAGAAGGATTATTTTTCCTGTGGAGGAGGAGGCATACAGGACAAAGCCTCGCACACTGGGGGACTTGGAGACTCGGATTCAGGAGGTTCTCAGCAATATCCCAAAAGACTTCCTTCAGGAGACTGTGCATTCCATCCTCGGCCGTTTGAGGAAACTGGTTGACACCAGGTGTTTGTGTTGAAATTTAAAGATTTGCTTTCATTTTCCTGTGCAATAAAGTACATGTACAATTTGTTTCATTAAATTTGTATTAGAAATATGGATTTTATTTCAGATTTTATTTGATTTTAATGCCTGGTTATTTTTCACACACATATACATAAGAATGAATAAGAACTGCACAGTAGTACTGTATGCCATGTTTAAGTCATCCTTCCTCACACTCTGGCAGACTGTAAGCATGGTAGCTTTCCTCAGGATCATGGACAATTTGCCACAATGAGTTTGATTAGGAGTCCTTGGTGGACCCTGTGCTGCACATTGGACAGGCTGTGTGTGGATATTAGGGATGAGGGTCCGGTTCAGTTGCATTTTAGTGAATGCAAGCTGTCTGAGCTGTATTTTTAATGGGACGTTGCCGGTGAATGCGTACTGAGACATGATATTCCTATAGCCTATATTATATATTATACTGCCTAATGATTAAAGTGAAAAGAAGTTAAAAGAGAAAGTTAAAGAGAAATGGAAGTTTAAGCCTATTTTTTTTTTCTTCTAACATGCTTTCAAGAAAGAAAAATGCTGTCCTGGCTGATTATTTAAAGAATGGCACGAAGTCAGCACTCGGGCTTTACATTCCATTCAAACCTGGGAAAATGTGTAGCGTAAAGTCTAAGATTGAAATATGAATGGCTGATGTACTGTAGGGTTTAGAGTTTTACAGTAATATGAAGTGTTTTGTGATCGTGTGATTTTGTTGCTTTTCTTCACCATAGAAAGAACGCAAGCTGCTGCAGATCAAACGTCTGGATCTCGATGCGGCCAAGACAAAGTTAAAGAAAGCCAAAATGGCTGAGGCGAGAGCTGCTGTGAGTTATTGTTTAGTGTTTTTTTTTTTTTTTTTTTTTTTTTTTTTTACAGTTTGTGATGCTTAGACCATTTTTAATGAATTAGTCTTATTGCTATTAAGTGGGTTATTTGCATATTATTATGGATTTAACGTCTCAGCAGTGAGGTGGTATACGCTATATGGGCAAACCTCTTAATTATTGTGTTTGGGTGTTTCAATCAATCAGACCTCTTATCCCCAGTGAAGGGCAATCTTAATGCTTCAGCATACCAAGACATCTCAGACAATGCTATCAATTCTATCAAACACCCTTTTCTGTTCCAACATGACTGTGCCCCAGTGCACAAAGCAACAAGTAAAAGACTATACAGTTTGGTGAGTTCAGTGTGGAAGAACCAGGACTTCTCGTCCAACATCAGTGCCTGACCTCATAAATGCTCTGCAGAAAGAATGTAAAGAAAACATGAATTCCCACAGAAACGCTCCAAAATCTTGTGGAAAGCCTTCCAGGAAGAGTGGAAGCTGTTATAGCTGCAAAAGGGGGGCGACTCCATACTGAAGTATATTAGTGCTGTCAATCAATAAAACATTTTTTGCAAGTTAATCAGAGTCACAGTCATGTGATTGATCACGATTTAAAAATACCTAGATTTACTTGTATTATAAATGTATAACGTTGGAATAAAGAAATGCATGACAAACCGGTTAGAATAAACAGATTCTACAGTTTTATAATATCTAAAACATTAACATTTAACAAATGTTAAATTAAAATCTCTCAGGTGGGACGAGCACTGCATGAAGTTGCTGGGTAGTATGGGGGCGGAGCATCCCACCCACGTAATACAGTATATATAGTGTGTATGTATGTATGTAAATTATATATACATATAGTGTACTTACATATACGTATATATAATTTAGTATTTATTTTATTTCATTTAATTTTTCTTAAACTGTCCAGTACAGGTTATGTAAAGCGTTTCTTTTTCCTCCTTTTTTAAAATAAACAGAACACACCCTCCCCTCACACACCCTGCCCAGACAGACCTTGGCAGCAGATATAAATGCAATGCAACACTTCACAAATAGAACAAATGTGCAAATCATCATCAAATGTGTCGGATGGATTAAAGTACAGTGAGTCAATAAGCAGTAACCATCCTGTAAGGGAATCAATATCAACATTCATAAACGGAAAAGAGAAAGAATTTTAGAAATTGTCATCGGTTACAATCTGATGTCTTTATCCGGGAGGCAGCACCATGAGACTCTCGAAGCGCAACAAAGGTTTTCATTTCAAATAAAACTTTTTCACAGATCTCCTCAGTGGAAATCTTATCGTTTCTAGTTAAAGAAAAAAACATCAGTGAACACAATATGTTTTATTCCTCTTACTCTACAGCATCTTTTCAATCACCTTCATTAAATGTGTTAATGGAATGTAATGGCTTTTACGCAGACTTCAACATTTCATTTTGTGTGATATAAGCTCCTGTTATCTCCCACTTTATCGGTAAGTTATTATAAGACTTTCTCTGACCAGGTTCTGATTTTTTTCCTCTTTTGATGTGAAGTAAACAAGAAAACTACTGGTCATGTTACTGATGAAACACAATACACACGACATCTTCTGTCCGGAAGTACTTCCTGTAGCAGAAACATGAACGGAGTGCGTCATTTCAAGAGCCTCGTTTTTAGCCTCTTTTTTTAAAGTATATAACTTACAGAACAAGAAGTTCTCATTTTTAAGACGATATTAACGATTAAAAATCAACAGTGTTGGTCTGATATCATGTTGAACATCTGTTCTGCAAATGTCTGTGAAAAAGTCTTCACTATAGAGACAATAATGTATTACCACACACACT
Source organism: Clarias buthupogon (assembly GCA_030014345.1). Lineage (NCBI taxonomy): Eukaryota > Metazoa > Chordata > Actinopteri > Siluriformes > Clariidae > Clarias > Clarias buthupogon. The sequence continues at coordinate 6,172,973 of JAQMYK010000033.1, forward strand.
CACACACACACACACTCACTCACACACACACACGCGCACTCACACACACGCACACACACTCACACACACACACACACACACACACGCACACACACCCACACTCACACAAACTCACATGCTCTACAGCTGGCACTATCGTCACTGTATTTCAGAAAATTACTCAACACTCCTTGGCCCATGAGATCTGTGAACTCATTAATGTTGTGATGTAATTAAAATTATCGCACCAGATTGGAATAATTAAACTTGAGAAGTTCTCAGTCATGTGCTCGTAAATGTCTCCTGTGTGTGGTGCAGTGTTAAATAAACTGCAGTCACTCTTTTACTCCATGAGAAATGAACAGAAGTCATTATTGAGTATTGTAGCTGAGCAGAGTGAGGATTAACCATTTCACACTCCTGAAGTCCTAGACAATGTGAGCCAGTAATCCTCAGCTACGATACTGAATAATGACTTCTGTTCATTTCTTGTGCTTTTAATCTTCATGTCTAGTTTAATTCTAGGGGAAAACGTTCTACCAGCTATCCTCCTTCATCTGTGCTCTTACTTGGCAAACTTGCAAGAAATAGTTGCAAACTGTTCACTCTTGGCATTGCTTTTTTTTTTTTTTTGTTCGAGGTTGCGTGAGGGTGTTACGTTCCTCTTATATACTGCTTAATAAGCTGTTTGTGAAGTGAGTTTGTGAGCCTAAGTGGTGACTCTAGCTTCCTTTTACATACTTTGCTTGTATGGCTTTAAAGGATTTCCATGTTTGCTTAATAACATTTCACAACTACACAGACGTGTGTTTAACTTTGGGAAAAAGAATCAGAAGCAGCTTGTGAGGATGATATTCTCATGATTGGGTTAGAACTAAAAGACATGCTCTACTCCCTCTCTCTCTCTCTCTCTCACACACACACACACACACACACACACACACACACACTTTGTGGCAGCTGACTTATTGAGCAATTCCAGATCATATGATCGAGGATTCTGTTTCAGTGATGCAGTGCAGCAGTTTGTGTTGGTATGTTACAGCCGTGGCCGAAAGTTTTGAGAATGACACAAATATACATTTTCACAAAGTCTGCTGCTTCAGGTCTCTTTAGATCTTTTCGTCAGTTACTATGGTGTACTGTTGTATAATTACAAGCATTTCTTAAGTATCAATGGCTTTTTTTTGAGAATTATATTAAGTTTATGGAAAGAGACAGTATTTGCAGTGTTGACCCTTTTCGCTGTTTTGTTCCTCGAGCCACTTAGTTATTACTTTTGCTAATGGCAAGGTGCTGGAATCATGCTGGAAAAGGCCTTGTTCGTCACCAAACTGTTCCTGGATGGTTAGGAGTCAGTCCTGTGTCACTCTAACAGTAAAGCATCCTGAGACCATTCATGTGCCTCTCAGCCAAGGGAGTGGGCTCACTCACAATTTTGCCTAAGAACACAGACACAAAGAATGAAACAGCTATCTCCCAACTCTCCAAAACCTGTTTGGTAATGAACAATGCCTTTTCTGGCATGATGGAGCACCTTGCCATAAGGCAAAACTAATAACTAAGGGAACAAAACATGGAAATTTTGGGTCAATGGCCAGGAAACTCTCCAGACCTTTATCAAAATGAGAAATTGTATTCAATCCTCAAGAGGTGGGTGGACAAACAAAACCCCACAAATTCTGACAAACTCCAAGCATTGATTATGCAAGATGGTGGGCTGGATCAGTCAGGATGCGGCCCAGAAGGTGATTGACAGCAAGCCAGGGCGAATTGCAGAAGTCTTGGAAAAAGAAGGGTTAACACTACTAATACTGACTCTTTGTATAAACTTAGGCAAAATAAAGACAGAGGCAATAAAAGCCTTTGACATGTTTGTAATTATACTTCAGTATACCACAGTAACATCTGACAAAAAGATCTAAAAACACTAAAGCCAAAATTAATATTTGTGTCATTCTTAAACTGTTGCTCACGGCTGTACAGTGTGCCGCTTGTGGTTGTCGAATTCATCTCAAAAGAGTCGACATTAAAACAGTTCTTCTGAATTTGGATTCTTGTCTTTAATTAAATTTCACTTCAGTTTGTATAGCACATTTTACAATAGACCATGTCGCAAAGCAGCTTTAAAAATGCATGAAGCTAATAAAGTGGTGAGAGTGTTTTCGGGAAGTGTCATTTTTAAGGCGTCCAAATACGACCCTCGGCAGCAGCACTGATTCACCAGTATAGATGCACCAAGCAGAAGTAGGGATGAATCATCGTGAATCAGGCCGGTCCGGATCAGACACAGACATCACATCAGATAGCACAAGTGCACACATATAGTATTAGTGTGTGATAAAGAAAAAGAGTGAGAATCAAGGAGTACAGTGGTGTGCATTGTGTACAGAGCGACTTGACAGCAGGACAGATTAACGGGAGAGACAGAAGGTAACACAGGCATGAGGTCACACTGGGACGTACAGCATCCCACCGTTACCTCCATCAGCAAACCTCACATTCCTCAGTCTCCTGTGGGAACAGCACGGAGAGGGTGGAGGGGGCGGAGCAATGCAGGGTTTCATATTCAGCACTCAAAGTTCATATATACACCTTTTTGTTAAGTGTTTAAAATCTGATTGTCTGTGTTTCACGTTAATTCTTATTGTATCATCCGGAGTGTAATACATCACCATGCATGTGAGCCATTTCTTTATGTATATCACTGTGCCTCTCTCTCTCTCTCTCTCTCTCAGGCCGAGCAGGAGCTGAAGGTGACACAGAGTGAGTTTGACAGGCAGGCTGAGATAACCCGGCTGCTCCTGGAGGGAGTCAACAGTACACACGTACGCAGTGCACCTGACATGAACTTCTCATTCAAGCAGAAGAAGCACATGTCCTGTACTGATCATTAGTGTTTATTAATAATGTCAGCGTTCTGTCTGTATGTCTGTATGTCCTGCAGGCTCACCATCTTCGGTGTCTGAATGACTTTGTCGAGGCTCAGACCACTTACTACGCTCAGTGTTATCAGTACATGGTCGATCTGCAAAAACAGCTGGGAAGGTACTTATCATAAGTCATTTATCATAAATCATCACACAGAAGTCCATATGGTCAGTTTCTTTTTTCATTTTCATGTGAGTCATTCCTGTGATGCTCTTCCTTCCCTTTACAGCTTTCCTTCCTCATTCTCTTCCAATAATAACCAGTGCTCAGTGGGGGCGGGAGCCAGCGTCTCGGTACCCACTCTGCCCGTTTCCTCCGTCCTCTCTGCCAGCTCCAGACAGACCCACTCAGGCTTCAGTGAGCTGTTGAGCTCAGGTGTGAGCCGCAAGGCGCGGGTACTGTATGATTACGACGCAGCCAGCAGCAATGAGCTCTCCTTATTGGCTGATGAAGTGAGTGCCCACCGTTTGTCTAGATCACTGATCAGTAATCTCCCAGAACGCGATCAGGCGACTGAATATTCAGAGTCATTATACCTGAGATAATATAGCTCCAGTTAAAAGAAAAATAATTACAGACCAAAAAAAAAAAGTTGCTCCTTGGTTTAATGATCACACACACACTTTAAAACAGTCCGCTCTTCAATTAGAATGTAAATGACATCCAAGTAAATTGTTAGTATTTCAAATAGCATGGGATGGATGGAGCCAAATACAGAGCAATCTCATCTCCTAATTAAGAAGACACTTGGCTCCATTGATTTTAGTTAGAGGTATTGGGGGTAATAAAGGGGTCTGAATACAAATACTTGTACATGTGCATTCTTCAGATTTTTGTTTGTAAAAACTTTTGAAAACCATTTATCATTTTCCTTCCACTTCAAAATTGTGTGCCACTTTGTGTTGGTCTGTCACATAAAATCACAATAAAATATATTGATGTTTGTGGTTGTAACGTGACAAAATGTGGAAAAGTTCAAGGGGTATGAATACTTTTGAAAGGCAGTGTATCATGTAGGGGTGGGGACTTCATGTATTATTTTTTTTAAATAACCAAATTGTAGACATCAGGCAAAAAAAACAGATTAATGAATGAAGATTGATGCAGGTGAGTGGCGGCACAGTGGCGTAGTGGTTAGCACTGTTGCCTTGTAGCTCCAGATGATCAGCTAACCAAGTCAGATCAGAATAAATCTTCTGCAAAATCATGTGTACTCGGTCCTGGTCCTGCACATTTTCTCAAATAAAGCATCTGATTGTAAAGCAATGAAAAATAACTCATGCCTCAAACTGCCAATGTGTATTTGGATTATTTTTCCTGTTAAGGTTACAGAAGCTGAATTTCTGAGCTGAGTTTATGACCAGTCATCACATACTGTAGCATAAAGAATTTTTTTAAATACAATACTTGTCAATCTTCCACACACTAATATTTTGTCTGACCACATTTCTGACATAAGGTTGTGAACAGTCGCTCGCTACAAGCATACGAGTGTTTTAATAGTAGAACATAGTGACTGTTTATGGCTTTATGATGCAACATGCTGTAAAGCTAATATTTCAACACAGATTGTTCAAATAAATTTCTGTAGAAACCAAAGAATGTTGCAAAAGTATACTACAGCAGCTTACACAGATGCTGCACAGAGTGCATTACAATGCCACTGAAAAGATTTACAATAAATTTAGACCTTTAAGCTTTATTGAGACGGTATATATGTACCTGTACTATATACAGAGGGGCAAAATGTATTTAGTCAGCCACCGATTGTGTAAGTTCTCCCACTTAAAATGATGAGAGATGCCTGTAATGTACATCATAGGTATACCTCAACTATGAGAGACAAAATAAGAAAAAAAAAATCCAGAAAATCACATTGTAGGATTTTTAAAGAATTTATTTGCAAATTATG
>JAQMYK010000033.1:6180270-6191618 GCA_030014345.1 Clarias buthupogon
CCCCCCCCCCCCCCCTCCCCCTATTCTTTTGTTGATAGAAAACGTCATAGTATGTCTACACCTGACTCTACTTTCAGTTTGTGTATCATCCTGTCATGTCCATTATTTCAATAAGTCTCCTAAGAATTCTTATATTGTTTTTGCATTACTACAAATAAACACCTTTTACATCCTTTATTGTATACAGTGCAGTACATGCTCAACATGCGTAACAGTTTTGTGGAAGGCTGCAAGCTGTTCATTTGTCTTAGCGGATTTCTTTTGACATGACGTATATGTATACGTATCTGTATAATATAAAAATAATAATAGTAATAAAAAGTTGTAATTAGATTTAGATTTAACGGTTTTAGTTGTGGTTATTCTAGTTTTCCCTTTTCAGATGTACATGTGGACCAGCAGAGGTCAGGCTTTTCATTTGGACATTTTTAGCAACGTTCTGTAAATAAATTTTTATTAAGTTAAACACTGCAACTCTCTTTAACTGTTTCCTACTGACGTCTCATTATTATTGTTATATTATATTATGAAGCATTTCTCATTTTATTGACACTTTAAAAGTAACTTTTGAACAATTCCATGAAAAGGTCAACCTTACCATTATTTATAGAGTTCTTGCCAAACCATGCTGATGCGCTAAAAATACTACATCTGCTTATATTGACTAAACTTGTACTTGTAAATGAAACAGTAATGCTGAGCATCAAATAGCACAAAGAGGCACAAAAAAGAAAGAAAACAAGAGGAAAAGAAGAAGAAAGGACAAGAGCAAAGGATCAGCAATAGTCCCTGACTTAATCATTTCATAGTTAGTTTTTGCAGGAGTACTTTTTCAAATGGTTCATGATCAATTTCACTGTCTGTCTGTTTAGCGTTTGTAGAGGATTGATAGACATGTCACATCCATAACGCTGGTTTATCCTAAATCATTCCTTCCAAAAAATTACAAACATATTCTTTTTGTGTGTTCATGCATGTGTAACACGTTTTACAGTTGTTTTTAAAATGTACAGAGTTTGTAGAAAACCTGTACTCTGTCTGTTAAAAGCTGTCTGTTTAAAGTTACATCATAACTCTGATTCAGTTCTGTATTCATTCGTGATATAAATGATTATGGGAATTTTGAAGATTTGTTTGTTTTAAGCTAAGGAACTTCAAATCAAAATGTATGCAAATGAATTCACTGATGATCAACTTGTTCTTGCTCTGAGACTTTTTCTTAACCAGAATACAGAGTGTAACACTGGACTGCTGTCGGATCGTCCTATAAATCATATTTCTTTGTGTTTGTGTGTTTTAATGCTTTGACTCACTTTTTTTGCACACTCTGCCAGTGCCCTGACTGCAGTGTCTGATTATCAGTGCTGAGAGGGTTAAGTGGAAGTGGAGCTGCGCATGCTGTTCACTTCCTGTGCTGTGGTTCTGCAAGTCGTCCGTTCCTGGCGTCCGTTACTCACTCTCGCATGCTAAAGACGACCCATGTTCAGTTCCTTTCTGAAAATATGAATGTGAGTTCAGCCCTGGTCAGCTTCCGCTCCACCTGCATTCTGTGTTCTGTCGGCTGTAAGGCTTCATCTAAAGCTCTCTGTTACAGTTTGAATGCTGGATCAGTTGAGGTCAAGTAAAATGATGTATGACTGACTGCTCATGTACACTGATTCTTACTGATCACTTCAGTTCTTAGAAATAGTTCTACACTACAGCTGCAAACTGTTTTAGTGATGTATATTTTAACCCGTTCTGGAATCTGCAACCAAATGCAAAGTGAACTGTGCTAAATACAGCCTGCAAACATCTCTCTCAAGTGTTGTCTCTGTTTAGTATAGAAAACTAAAATCAGAATAGTGAGTCAGTTTCAGTTTCACAAAGAAATGTTTCCTTCCTGCATTTCTATATTTTCATTTAATTTATGGTGAATTTTTGTCATTCTCATGACTTTGTGTGACACCAAGTGAGAATCACAAACAAGAACTAACAGAAGTTTCATACAATCCACCAACACTTAAACAGCTACTAGAGTACAAAGAGAAACGTTTGTCCACATTCACACCTTCTTGTGACATAAATATGTTTGAAGTAGTTTATAATCTCAACCCAGGAATAGTCATGTCAATGCCACAGGACCCGGTTATTTTTTAAAACTTAACCCAGATTATTTAGGGGTTGAACCCTCATGGTGGCAGCTGTGGCCTTCCTCTGAGATCTCCAGTTTCTCTTTCTCACCGTGCTCAAACCACCATGACCCAGAGCATCACCACAGTGGTATTCTGGTTACGCTCTGGTTTAGCCTCCACACTTTGTTTTCAATAGGCTTCAAACATGCGAGCAAATGTTCCCATGCCTCAGGCATTCAACCTTCATTCAATTTGTCTGCCTTCGTTTGTTTTTTTAGACAACACAGCGCAGAAATCCTGTGGACTAATCGTAATGACAAGTGCGGCAAGAATTATGTGTTATGTTCCACCCATCGACCCCTTTATGGCTGAATCTGACACTAAAGCACCACTTTGGTCTCTGCGGATATTGTTCCTGACCACACAAGACCCCACCACTAATATACTTTCTATGGCCTATATGGTTTCACAAGTATATATATATGATTAGATAGACAGATAGATAGACAGATAGATAGATAGATAGATAGAACTTTTCCTCAACATTATTTAAATATACACAATGACACAAATTTGCTAAAATAAAGATCATAGAACTTTTAAATGCAAATGTAAAAGTTCTCTGACCTTTATTTTTTAATTTTTCTATATTTTCATTTAACTCAAGGTGAATTTTTGTCATTCTCATGACTTTGTGTGACACCAAGTGAGAATCACAAACAAGAACTAACAGACTTATAGCTTTGTTAATTCACTAATGTTCAAGCGGGAGGTGACATTTTTCAAAGGATATTCTAGCTGAGATATATGTATGTTATGTATGTATGTATGTATGTATTGATAGATAGATAGATAGATAGATTTTTTTGGTGCTGTGTAAAAAGAAAGCAAAAAATGTCCATTTTGGGGAAGCAACCCTTACTCCCACCTCCCCACCCCCTTCCACTGAGACCTTAAACTGGGCAGTTGCTACATACTTCATCACAACAGGAAATTTCAGTTTCCTCTGCTGTTTTTGGTACTTTTGCAACACACAGTGACAGATCATCCTTTAACCATGTTCAAATGTGTGTGTATGTGAATGCCACAGCGCTCCTCATGATTATCAAGAGGCATGAAATACAGCATGTTACAGAAATCAACAGGAAAACAAACCACAGCGTATGGTTTAGAAACTGAGTTACTCCCAGCTGACATTTTGGTTATTTGGGTTAACATTTAGGTCTATCTATATATCTACTGTATCTACCCTCCTCTCTCTCTCTCTCTCTCTCTCAATTATATATATGATTGTGTGTGTACACAGTGTCCTTTTTCAGATCCTTTTAAGTTTTCCAGTGTAAAAATGTAGTTTTACACTCATCTTAAAATGGGATCAATTCTTTTTTCTATAGAATTCTAATCACAATACCTCATTCAATACTACAACACTAAAAAAAGTTTTTTTTATTTAAAATAAAAACAAAATAAGACTGAAATATCCCATTTACAGAAGTTCTGTATTCAGACCCCTCATTCAGCATTTGGTCAAAGCCCCTTTGTCAGCAATGACGGCCTCAAGCCTGTTTGTGAATGATGCTACAAGCTTGGCAGACATTTCTTTTGGTCATTTCCTCCATTCTTCTTTGGCAGAATCGTTCAAGCTCAACCAGGTTAAAAGGGTCAGTGCACAGCTATTCAGGTCTGTTCAGAGATGCTCTATTGGGTTCAGGTCCGACTCTGGCTGGGCCGCTTCAGGACTGTCATGGGTCATGTAGGTCTGATCGGTCTGATCGGTCTGATTGCCACAAGGGAACCCAGGATGTCATTTATAGTGACTCTTAGGTCTTTGGTTACGTCTCTGACCAAGGCTCATCATCCCCGATTACCCAGTTTTGTTGGGCCGCCAGATCTGGACAGACTGTTGGATGTTCTACATCTCTTCCATTTGAGAAAGATGGAGGCTACTGTGATCTTGCGTGCTTTCAATGCCCCAGAAAGTTTTTTTTTTTATCCTTCCCCACATCTGTATGTGGACACAATCCTGTCTACAGATAATTCTCTGAACCTCATGGATTTGTTTTCACTCTGACATGCACATTATATAGACAGGTGTGTGCAGTGGTCGAATTGTAAAAATAAATAAATAAATAAAATCAAGGGGGTGTGGTCAAGTATTTATTTATTGATTTGTTTGTTTGTTTTGGAGTTGGGGTGCTAAAACTAACGATACAAAATGATTGTAAAATTTGTCAAATTTTAAATAACAGTTTTATTAATATAATTAAATCAACTTGGAGCAATCAAAACAAAACACATGCATTTAAACATGCAACTGTCAAAACTACAATTTGATCCTTTCCATGACTTTCACCTGGGGAGGATTATAAGAGTAGAATAAAAATTTACATAAACATTAGTAATTAAATTATTTTAATTAATAGTACTGTAGTTTTGTATGACTACACACCAGTCTCTCTCTCTCTCCCTCATACACACACACACACATCAACATCATCATCATCATCATCATCATCAAATTACTATTTAAAAATCTATTTTTGACCCTTTTGCACCCAAGCATGTAGGTGGAGCCACAAAGTCTAATGAAAAAACATGTTAAACTAAATCCTTGGTTTTCATCACGTCTCCACTGAGAGGATTTGTGTGTGTGTGTGTGTATCACACCATCGGTTCTCTTCTTTTTGAAATAGGTCAAAAGCTGTGCTTGAACTGTTCTCTTGGCCATTGCAAAAATGCGAACAGCGCAAAAATAACGCTTGATCTAAAGGGGACGGTAAGAGGAATGGTGGTTTTACAGAGAGGAGGTTTTCAGGGAAAACCTCAAATCGAGCTCTGCGTGTGTGCCCTTCCTAATTATGTCAATTAAGTTTGGATTTGTTTTCCACATTCTAGAACAATACAGGATTTTTTATGACATAACACACATATGGCATTAGCTAACAACAACAGTCAGTTGTTATTTTAAAGCATGAAGGTCGGCTGTTCTGGAACAGTTTTTGTAAGAACAGTATTGTGTCAAGTTAATTTGTAAAACCCATCGAGCTCCATGATGAAACTGTCTCTCATAAAGACCTTCCCAGGAAATCAAGACCAAAACTGACCTCTGCTGCAGAGGAGAAGCTCATTTAGAGTCAGAAATGAACAATTAACAACCAGCACCTCAGATTAGAGGCGTGATGAAGATATATATGTTTTATATAGCAGATATACATCTCAATATGTAATGTAATGTAACGGCTCTCATTTACTAAAGCAAGTGGTTTCTTCAACTGTAATTCTCATGTTTCATCATGACCAGGCACTGGCTTTTAATCAAAAGAATGAGTGTGTGTTTTATGCATGTTAACTATGGTTGTGTTTAATCTTTAAATCTTTAGTCGTGTGTCAGGATACATTAGTGGTTTCCTAACATTTTTGGCATATGTACCCTCCTCCCCCTTTCTCTCTCCTCCCTCTCTCCTCCCTCTTTCCTCCCTCCCTCTCTCTCTCTCTCTCTCTCTCTCTACACACACACACACACACACTGGCACTGTCTTTTAATAAAAAATTACTGAGTTTGTGTTTTTATGCATATTAACTTTGCTTGTGTTTAATCTTTTAAAAGAAAAAAAGAAAGAAAGAAAGAAAACTCTACACTCAACAAACACACCAGGAAACGAAAAAGACAAAGAAATCAACAAAACAACAACATAACATCACAAAATGCACTAAAACAATACAGAAAATTGATAAAGAAATGCATTGAACGTTCCAGTGGCCAAACAAACATTAATGAAGTATTTAGCTGTGCTTTGTGTAGTTAGCATTCATACTTGAGAAAAAAAAAGATCAAAAGCAGGAGTGTACGTATTCACATTTATTATACATATTGTTATCTCAGGTAATGTACATGCATTAAATGAAATAATATTTAGACATCATTTGATATTGAAAATAATGCAATAAAAGTCCATCCATAACCTTGTTATTATATGAAAGACAAAAGCTTAAGCTACAGTAATAGAGAACTGTGTATACAGTATATATATATATATATACACTACACACTTGGACACACATACAGCTACTCTCTTACTGAAGCTTTCAGCCTTTGTCTCTTTTTAGCTTTTCATTCTCTTATTCAAGTCTCGTTCTTCAATTACCTAATTGGCTTTTTTATTACTTTTTAAAAATTTTAATTACTAAACAGGGGCTGGCCCTAGACTACAGTAGAGTATTTAGAAAAGAAAAAGAAAAAAGAAAAATATATATATATATATATTTGATAAAAACATTGTCAAATATTTGACAATGTTTAGAATTAAACCCATAAGGGATTAATTATGTGGGGTAATCGCATCTAAACAACAAATCATAAAACAACTAAAAGCCAAAATATACCTCCTGAAAATTATTGCAAATGTAGTAAAAATAAATAATGGCAATATACCTGTTTTAATTCAGTTCTGAATGATTATTAAATTATTCCCTCGTTTAAGCATTTTTCACCTGTTAATGTTGGTTTATTTCCCCAAAACATAAGTGCTTTTATGTAATGTTTTGTAATATTTTCCAACATATAGTCTGTGATCATTTCATTTAATTTCTAACATAAATGTAATCTGACCTTAATGCACTTTGCTTTTGTCAAGGTTTTGCACAAAAACACGCTAAGAGCCTCTACTCAAACCTGACCGTCTGTATCCTTTTTTGGTAAAACAAGACACTTGTTTATAAAAAAAAAAAAATACAATAAATAAAATAAATCTGCATGTGTAGATTTATTTGACCGGCTTGCTGGTTGTGTTTTTTAATAAGTTGTGGGCTTCCAACATTTCTTTTTAATTACACGTGGCAGTAGTCTTGGTCTGAAAGTCAGGAAATAAATGACAGAGATCCCCACCATGGATACACCGACAGAAACAAACAGTAAAATGTACCAGAAAATTGATTCATCTGTGCTTCTGCTCCAACACAGGCCGGACTCAAAAAGACCAGCTTTTAGTCTCCGCTGCTGTGGATCTACACACGTAACTTCTAAAAGATCAGAAACGTGCAGGGTTTTGGACGCTTTAAATGTCTTGTACCATTCTAACTGGCAGCAGTTGTAATAATTTCCATAAACATAAACAATCTGCACTCGTTCAGCTAGCACAGTAGCGTGTTCAACTTTAATAGTGGACAACATGTTGTCTCTCAAGTCCAGGAGCTTCAAGTTCAGTGTCATTAGAGATTTAGGAAGCTCTGATATTGAGTTTTTAGAGATGTTTAAAACTTTTAACTGTTGAAATGGAGAAAAGTTAAAGTCCTGCAAACCTGTGTTGCTCAGGCCTAGATGTTGTAGAGTCCCACTGAGACCAGATAAACAGTCTGGCCCAATCTGCAGGTGTGGGTTGTTGGACAGGTCAAGGTATGTTAGTGGCGTGCCATCAAAGGCATATGGTGGAATATCGGTGATGCTGCATCCTGCAATGTGGAGCTGTTTTAATGAGGAAAGATTCGTCCAAAGAGCACAGCGTGAGGAGTCTGACTTCGGTAGCTCTTTAGGATGGCACAAACCCACTGTGTTGTAACTTAAGTCCACGATGCTGAGACTGGGGAAAGTAGTGAACACTCCAGGGGGAAGCTTCTGTATGTTGTTTAAGCTCAGGTTCAAATGTGAAAGTTTATTTAGTTCATTGACTGAGCTGGAGTGTGCATGTAGTTCAGCAAGTCTGTTGTTGCTCACATCCAGCTCATAGATAGATACAGGAAGATCTTCTGTTAAATTCAGTGATTCCAGGCAGTTGCCCCTTATCCTCAGCCAGTGGAGATGGGGCATTTTCAGAAAAAAATCCACAGGGAAGTATCTCAACTGGTTAACACTGAGATCCAGCAATTCCACAGAAGATACATCTCCATGAAGGTCATCACTCCAAAGCTCTGCTGTAACATTGCTGGCATTTTTACCCAAGTTATAGAACACAACACTACTGGTCCAGTTTGAAAAGGTGTTATTTGACAGATCACTGAGAAAGCGGATTTGGTTATTGGGTAATAAAAGTGTTTTAATGCGATTATTGTTGGGAAGGAATGGAAAATACAGGAGCTGGTTATCAGACAAGTCCAACGTCTCCAGCTCAAAGGTTTCATTGAGGTCCTGATTACTGATAAACCATTCGATGAGGTTGTGACTGGCATTTAGTACCACCAACTGAGTCATATCAAATTTCGTAAGGCATGGCAGAGAATTGAATGCCAAGTTAAGCCGTGTGAGCTTTTTTAAGTGATCAAATGCAGTATCAATCTCAAACAAATTATTTCTTTCTAGATTCAGTTCTTTGAGCTGATAAAGATCTGTAAATGTGTACTCGTCCAATCTCAGTAGGACATTTCTGGACAAATCCAGGAACTCAAGAGATGTGAGGTTCTGTACGAGCTCAGAAACCATGTCCTCTGTGAGTCCATTGCCAGAAAGATCCAGAATTCGTAGCCTGGTCAAAGAGCCAAGAGACAGCGCAAACTGCGAGTGGTCATTGTGAAGTTCATTGTTGGCAAAATTCAGGTTCTCTATGAGAGGTGAACTGGAGAACACTTGATCACCCACTGCATTTATGAAACAGTTTGCACAGCTTAAGGTGCGAAGGGACTGATATCTTGAGAGGCATCCATTCGGTAATTTTAAAATAATGTTCTGATTTAAAAACAGCTCTTCTATTCGCTGTGGCAGGTTACTGGGAACAGAAGACAGTCCAAGGCTGTTACATGTAGCCGTCGTTCCAGTCTGGAGAGAGAAAAAGAGAAAGACTATATAACTTATACTTATAAGACTTTTAAAAATTACATTAAAAAGGCACTCTGCAGATAAACTATTAAATTGCCCTTTGCAATATGCTTAATTTATCATAATTACTATTCTAACTATAATCCAGCTTTACATGGCACTTACCGGTATGCAGGAGGTGAGAGGATGGCAAAGGGCTGGCAGTAGAGCCACCAAGCCAAAGTAGAGAAGGACTCTGATACCCGGCATCTTTTCATGCTCACTAAGATGAAGGTACAAGAGTCTATTAGATTAACAAGCAGAATTAACTTCGACATAATTGCCCATCAAACCCTAAACAGTGCATTACAATCATAGTTTTAAAAAAAAAATACTTTTTTATTACTGTCTCACAGTCACTATTTTGTTTTAGTACTGTAGCAACATTATCTGGTATGAATGGCCACTTTTATATACTGTATGTATATATAAAAAAAATTACATTTGTGTGTGTCCTTCTTGTGTATATACCATATATACACATATATATATATATATATATATACATACGTGCACACACACACACACACACGACTCATTCGGCGGTTGCAGAATGAAGCCAGCAGTATCCGTTTCAGATTTAGTCAGACTTGTCACATATGAGCTCAACGGACATCAACGGACTCACACACTGTTGCTTTCACACAGATGGTGTTTGGGAGCGATCCGGACAGAAAGCGCAATAAAAAGCAAGCTCCAAGCTAACTCTACATCTACAAGCCGGTGTTTAGATAGAGCTGAAGTGAATGTACAGAGTGCACAGACAGAGCTGCTTCTTACCGCGGCGGTGTGGTCGGTGTGCTCCCGGCTCACTGCACACCATCACTACATCAGGAGCTGATGGAGAACCTGAACCGCTTCCTCGCCCTCGGACTGCCTAATGTGCTCTGCTAGTGTGCAGAGAGCTCTGTATGTATTTGCGGAAGCAAGAGAGCGCAACGGAAGCCAATGTCACATGTAGAGCTGTCAAGATCGCACAGTGAGATTCAAAGTGCACACACACACACACACACACACACACAGCTACATCTCCATTTACATCATGCAACAGCAGTTCTGCTTCACTTATATCCACTTATATACAGCATAAAGAGAGTTGTTTTGTCCTGAATTGCAGCACAATTCTTCATTTTTGCAAGAGGTCACAGTACATTTTTGTGCAGAATACACATCGAACTGCATAGACACTTAGGACTGAGCAAAAAAATATTATATATATATATATTGACAATACATGCATACATACAAAAGATGTCTTTTCACTTTAATGGCTTTTCTTTAGCCATGTTTAATATACCACATGAACCTTTGAAAGGAAACACGCCCATGACAGCCAATACTGGTTTCACTCGTCAGATACTACTGAAGAGGAAACCGCCGAGAGCTCACACCCTTCCTGTCGAAAACAGAAAGCCATCACTTCATGCTACAAGATAAAAACTGTTTTTTGGCACCTTCATGGACCAGTAGTCACACTTCACCATCCGTGCGAAAACTTTCACATTTGTCTGCCTCTGCAAGAGCCTAACACTACTGAGTGCATTTCATCTGTTAAATGACCTGAAGAGCTCTGGACTTCAATTAGTCTGGTTTATGAAACAAACAAACAAAAAAACAAAGAAATATCTAAATAAGATTAATTAAATAAAATAAAAAAAGAAACATGTAGCCCATATATTTTACGTAACCTCCTGGACACATGGGGTAATGCGGCAACATGTTTAAAACAGCAGAACATAAAACAGACGAGCTAAAGACAGAAAGCAGGTCAAAAGTTCAAAATATGCTTCTGAGAGCATGAATATTAAAGATAAACAGTTGTGCATTGTTGGACTGAATGCTTCATCTCAGCATTAGTTGTGTTAAAGGCGAGTATAATTGAATCGGCCTGTGATTTTTCTTTTGCTGCAGAAAGCCCTCATTAAGGCTTTATACATTTATATGATAGAGATACTAATACAATGAGCACTGCAGTATCTGTAGTAAAAGCTTTAGAGTAAATTCATTATTTTAAGCCAGAATCATACTATAGTGTGTATACTGTACATTTTCTATAACAGTAGCTATGATAACATTGCTGTAAGGTGAAACACGTTTGTACGAACGCAGTAATGTCCTATCCTGTCCATAACTACAGGTTTAAAAGAAGCCGATTCTGAAATCCTCAAAAGCACCAACAATAATAAATTATAATATGATGTTTAATATGAACAATACTGGAAGCTTTTGACACGGATCTGCATGATTTGATGCATTGCACTGACCACATATAATGCTCTACTGGAAATCTGCATGAACGACGGTGCAATTTTTTCCTTCCCCGTTGTTTTATTTGTATTATTTTTCATTTTCATTCATTTTTTACTCAGAAGCGAATATGATTTCAAATGTAGTGAAGTACAATACTTTAAACAAAACATACTTAAGTAAAAGTAAAATTACAGATTTTA
>JAQMYK010000033.1:6279275-6290101 GCA_030014345.1 Clarias buthupogon
TTTTTTTTTGTTAAAGCTCCTGATGATCCCGTTGATCATGTCCGTGCTGTACGTCTGGGCCCAAATGAACCGCGACATGATCGTGTCCTTCTGGTTTGGTACGAGGTTCAAGGTACAAATCCAATTTTGTAAAAAAATAATAATAAAAAACTCACGATCTCTTTGCAGTGTGTATAAATTCCCTAAAGCGTTCTGACATCAGTATGAAATGTTTGCAGGCCTGCTATCTGCCCTGGGTCATTCTGGGATTCAACTACATCATCGGTGGCTCGTAAGAACCTACTCGTTTAATTTTTCTCACAATATTATAGTTAAAAACAAAAAAAAACACTCAATTATGTTTGACAGGGTTTTGTTACTTATGTTTGTCTTTTATAGAAAGAATAAGAACAGTAATTCATAGTTGTTTTGTCAACACGTTAATATCCGTGACCTTTGCTGAGGAATGACATCTGCTCAGTGTGAATGATGTACACTAAGAGCTTTATCATGATCTCTCCTCAGTGTTGTGAATGAGCTGATTGGGAATTTAGTGGGCCATCTGTACTTCTTCCTCATGTTCAAATATCCCATGGACCTGGGCGGCAGAACCTTCCTGTCCACGCCAGAGACACTGTAAGCATCAAGTCCACATATTGTTTAAACCTCTTTAGACGATGTATGAGAGGGTTCCCTCAACATTACTCCGTTTCCTTGACTGAATCTCGGTGATCTTTACAACACACTCATTCAGCATCACATCTGCTGATGTTGTTGTGTTTTATGACACAAACATCCGTGTCTTTATATAAACTGTCTCATTTTCTCGACAGCTACCGGTGGTTTCCGAATCGGCGCGGTGGAGTTTCTGGATTCGGCGTCCCGCCCATCAGGAGACGCACTCCTCAGGAACAAGCAGGAGGAGGAGGAGGAGGGGGCGGAGGAGGAGGACGTCACAACTGGGGACAAGGCTTTCGGCTCGGGGAAGATTGAGGACGTCCTACTGCTGAAGCCACCGTGCACGCTGATGCTCACCAGGCACATAATAAAAACACTGATGCTGCAGAACACAAGTTTGCGTAGGTTTGGGCTTCGGTTCAGTTTTTCTCTCTCTCCTGCCGACTCGGAATGAAAAGGTGATCACACACACACAGGTCTCCGTCACACCACGTCAGCGTGCTCGTTTACTCTTTAGTGAAAGCGTACGTCACACCGTTACTGGGTTTCTCACCGTACACAAGCAGCGCTGCAGAATGAGGAGCTCGGGCAGTGTTTGTGTAAAGGAGATGAATTAGTACAAGACTGAAATGTGTGTTTTTTTTTTGTTTGTTTGTTTGTTTTTGTTGTTTTGCCCCCTGTAAAACCTAGCACACTGTGTCAGTGTGTGATAGCTTCAGATTAATTTTTTTCTTTTCTTTTTAATTCCTTTGTTTTAAAACTAAATGAATGCTTTAGTTTTTACTGTCCTGTTGATCGTCATGTACAGAGTTTTAACGCATTTTTCTTTTTACTAAGATGTGCAACTCTTGTTAATCGCTCTCACTTGTAAATTGTTTTTTGTTCAAACCATGTGTTTATCAGGGTTTGAAATATGTACAACACATGTCTAATGAGCTCTCCTAATAAATAAAAATTCATTACTGAAATTAAGACAAATTAAATACATAGTTTCAGCCTGTAGGGGTCAGTATTTCACAGAACTCTTAACAGTGGTAGGAGACAGTAAATTTAAACCTAAAACCTTTTTAAAAAATATTTAAAACTCTTGAGTTTTATATCCAACATGAATTATAAATCATGATGTAATGACAAAATTAAATCATGATGTAATCACAAAAACATGAAGCTGACCTTTAACAAAGCACTGAAATTCTGCTGAAACGTACTGAAAGGGAAGCCTGATGGGCAAATGGCTATAGTTCAGTAGTTTCATTCTCCAAACACATAGACGGAGGAAAACATTTACTGTCAGGTGAGAATGGAGTTTGAGATGCACTACAGTGATGTGACCTGGGCTGAAAACAATACAGGCTTTTGAGGGGGGGAAAAAAAACACAACACAATTTTCGAAA
Organism: Clarias buthupogon; assembly: GCA_030014345.1. Taxonomy (NCBI): domain Eukaryota; kingdom Metazoa; phylum Chordata; class Actinopteri; order Siluriformes; family Clariidae; genus Clarias; species Clarias buthupogon. Next base: position 6,281,327 of record JAQMYK010000033.1, read on the forward strand.
TGGCAAATAAATACCTCAAGAACAATTCATCAGAGTGAAAATGTAAATAAAATAGTACTTCAGGTTAAGTGCTGGCTGACGAATTACTAAAATCATGTGCTTTATTTGTGGGCCATTTTTACTCGCTAAAAGAAGAACTTGGCAGGGGAATTTCACAACCATAAAGAGAAAGTGTATCACCCTGTGGATGTCTTAACGGTGCAGGTTACAACAGACAGAGAAATTAATTTCAATCGTTTGTTTTATTGAGTTACAGCAGACTGTTTTAAAGAAGGAGCAAGCATGACTCTTGATACCCATACAGTATTCCTGATACATGTCTGAACATGAGGAGAAGAGTGGCAGGGGAGGGCGAGAAATACACCGAGCTATCTTAAAGCAGACCACAGCGGAGACGGTGAAATGGAACTAGGCCTTGAATGCGAAGAAATAAAATAAAATAAATGCTATTCTTCTGTGAGATAGAGCGAGAGAGTAATATTGCAAAGATGAACTACAAATAAACAGGTTTTGTGCCTCGCTGCAGTGATTTCAACATGGATTACTGGACGTCCATCGTGTGCAGGCAACGCTTCCATGGTCCAAAAGAAAAAAAAGTTTGTACTTTTACTTGGTTTGAGGAATGAGATCTAAAGAGCACCGCCTTGTCTTTGTCCACTTCACATATTAAGTGCCATAGAGACCGAGCTCATCAGCAGGTCCATCAGTTTTACCGTCCTTTCAACTTTTCAAGTCCAAACGTTCCATCAGGAGCGTTAAGCAAAAATGGCTTGGGGGGGGAGAGAGACATCTACAGTATTAGAAATGTAACAAAACTCATCCTCAGAAAAAATCTTTTTTTTTTACAAATCTGTCAGAAACATATTTACATGGGGCTCTTCTGCTATAAAATAACAAAAAGATAGCCTTAAACACCTACGTAGTAATAGTAGCATAGCAGTCTGACTTTGGCACTCCACGGTCAGCGCTTACACACACACGCACACACACTCACAGTCCTTTTATTCCTCTGATGAGATCAGAGTCCAGGCATGAGATCATTGGTTCCAAGTATGTCAAACGCAATTATTTTCCTTCCCACTTCAGGGTTAGTCATAGCAGCCTAGTCTCCGGCCTGCAACGAAAAACAAATACACATTATAGTTTTAACAGAGATACCACTTAGACGTCGTGCTGACGCGCGTGTGTGTGTGTGTGTGTGTGTGTGTGTGCTAGATGATTTAAACAGTGACAGTAAATACCTTACAGAAATAAGGAAGCAGATCATATTGTAGAAAGCAATGACCTATTGTTTAGTGAGCAAGGATGTTTATTTCCTTTACAACATGGAGGTTGGGATAAACACCAAACTTCATTTCACAGGAAAAAATAAAAACAGGCAGATAAGCAAGTCTGAGTGAAACTTTAGATTTGACAATATTCTTTACTGCAGCACATCGGACTCACAGAGGTACAACACTGCTATACTGGACACCTGAAACAAGCAGATTATTCTAATTATTTTTATTATTATTATACAAATCAGCTTTTCATTGAGAGGTCCACAGGGCACGCACATTCACTAGGCTGGTAAATGAAAGCAACACCAGATTATATTAACAACCTGAGAAAGGAAAACCCTCTTTATTCGTTCATTAATCTTCATTAAGCGTGCCATCCTGCTCATGGTCACAGTGACTCAAGAGCCGATCCCAGTACCACGGAATTATCATAACACACATCATTCATCTTCATGTACAGGAGCAGGAAGATGTCCCTTTTTAGGCGTGAGACAGGGTACACCTTGGACAGGGGCGCCAATCCATCACACACACACACACACATACACGGTAGGCAATGTGTAAACGCCTAACCCGTCATCGTACTGTGGGAGGAAACCCACCATGTGAGAACATGCAAACTCTACGAACACAGAGGTGGGAATTGAACCCTCGACCCACTACTCCACCGTGGCACCCAACACACCAATCAATTTATATACATACTGTATATTTCGTGTGAATGCCGTGATGCTAGCTAGTCTTTAATAAATCCCAGAACCTACAACACTGAGGAAACCCCGATGGACAATCTTTCTGCAATCCAGCCCGAGCAGAACATGGGCGATTTCTTAATTTATCTGTGAGCTCGCTAATGAATTTATCACCCGTCTACCTCTGTGTGTATAATGACGCAGAGCTGCTCTTCTCTGCAAACCGTTAGCTATCTATGTAGCCAGCTGTAGTCTGCAGCCACGGCTCTGTGTGGTAGCTATGGTAACAAGAATAAAGAAATCATAAAACCAGTTGTTGGTTTGATCGAGCTTTGGGACCATTAAATCCTCCATCACCTACACTTGAGTCATCTCACGATTTTATTCACCATATTACGAACATGACGTTTTTGCAAAAGATATCAGATGCCCGAATCTTCTAGCACAACTGTATTTGCTTTGTATTTGCTGCACACTTTCAAATATGAATTGGGAAATTTTTTACAAGATCTAGGAAAACGTTCTGCAAAAAAGTCCTTACCTTTCTCAGTTCATCCCGACACCGTGTGTTCTGTGGTCTGAATCTCAAGGTCGGTGGCCACTCTCCGTGTCTCAGAGTCTTTTCTTTCATTCTCAGCAGCCATGGAAACTTTAACCCATCCCCCACTGTCCACACTCACCAGTCCATGTTGGTCCTTGCTTTTGCTAATGTCCTGCATGTTGTGACCCAGCTTACTGGTGACCCAACTGACTATGTCCTGACTGACGAGTTTCGAGCGTTCCGCCAGCTTGTCGTCGTCCTCTAGTTTTAGCAGCTTCGCCTCAGGGAAATTCCGCTGTAGTACACCGTGGGCCGGTTCGGGGCTCGGCAGGCTGTTCTGGCCATTGTGTTTCTTGTTGCTCAGGTTCTCGAACTGCTCCATCCATTCCAAAGTCCCATTTTTGAGAGCGGAGCGGTTATTCTTAAACCAGCGTACGATTTCCGTGCGAGGCAGCCCAGTCTGGAGCTCCAGTTCACTGTACTCCTCCGGTGACGGCCACTGCGTCTGTGAGAAAACCTCTTTCAGAAGGTAGAGAGACTTGCTGTCGATTTCAGAACAAACGGACGTCAGACGAGGAAGGGGTGAGGACTTTTCCCGACCTTCCTGCTCATGTATGCCATTCAGTGCTCCCCTGTCCAGTCTTTTAAAGCCCATGGAGTTGAGCAAGGCTTGTTCGAGGTTATCTCTCAGGGCACGACGCTCTGTAAACCAGCCATCGATTTCTGTTTTGGAAATCCTAGTGTCAATCGCAAGGTTTTCAATCTCAGCCTGTGACGGAAAGCTTGTCCTCTGGAAACACTCCTCTAACATTTTTATTTGTTCAGAGGATTTTCCCTTTACCCATTCCAGAAGGGGAAACTTAGTGGCTACAGCTTTCTGAGGCTGGTTTTCCTTCGATGGAAGTTCAGCCCTTAAAGACAGTACAGTCTTGTGGTTCCCGAGACGCTGATCGCTGAACCACTTTTTAATTTCTCCCCAGGAAAGACCGGTCGTCTCAATCAGACGATACACCTCTTCGTCATCGGGAAACTGACACTGAGTGTAGCTCGCCATCAGCTCTTTAATCTGACCTGGTGTTTTTTTGCAATCTGAAGAAAGGCTGGGTGTAGGAGAGGCAGATTTATTAGTATTCTGAACTGTTTGTATTATCGACGGCCTCTTCAACTCTGGAGAAGCAATGGGCGACATGAGGGACCTCTTAACAGCCTGATTTGAAACCGTTAGTGCAAGCGGACCAGAGGTCGCACCGGACCCGTTGGTCACTGGTGTCAACACCAAGCCGGACTGTCCAAGAACTTGGCAGGGGACGGTCTGAATAAGGGACTGGGAGTTTTTTGCGGATTGGGTCAGATGGGCAGGTAAGACCGTGAATGCATGCTGAAGAGGTTGAATTGTTCCGTTGAACATTTTCTTACGCGCTTCCTCAACCTCCTCTGGCGACCAGCTGATGCCTTGTTTCAGCCTTTGGGTCGTGAACCACACTTTGATTTGCTCTTCTGGGTGCTTTGATGCTGCAGTCAGCCATGAGAGCTCGGCTTGCGTAGGATACGGAAACTTATTAAAGGAATTAATTAGAGTCAGGTTTCCATCTAGGGACGCGTTGTATTTCGATGTGTTTAAAGGAACAGCGATTTTTGGCACTAAACTGTAGTTAGGTGGACGCTGCAGGGACGGCATTATGTGCGAGAGACCCTCTTTGAGTGTTGCGTCTGGAATGATCACTGTTCCGTTCACGTTCACGGCAGTGATCTGTTTTTTGGACAGCTCTGGGGTGAGCTTGTCTATCTGACCGTCTCCCAAAGGGCGCTTGCCATCGATTTTTGGTTTCTTCAGAGCCATGGATTTGCTTGATGGCGAAAGGTCCTCTCCTGACTGAGGGCTCCTGACATCATAAATGGCTGCACAGTTTGAACCTTCAATTGTCTGCTCCAGGATGGTCTGACTGTTCAGTTTTATCCTCTTGAACTTGAAATTGCTCTCTCCGGGATGGAATTTCTCGTTGTGTTCAGTCAAGGTGTCGAACTTTTTTGTGTTGAAGTTGCAGACGGCACAGAGATACAGAGGGTTGAGGATGACATTAGGATGGTTGGAATCCACGTGTTCTTTGAATTCAATAAGGTTCTGTGTGGAGAAGGTACAATATTTGCACTCATAGCCTCCCTGCACCTTCTTCTGTGGGCGAATTTCTGCCTCTGGCTTTTCTGGATCGACTACTGATGGTATAGTGCTTACTACATTCTTCTGGTCAGTCCAACTCTCACTAGCAGGAGTACACGAGGATCCGTTCTCCACTGTACTGTCCACACCGTCGTCTGCGTCCTGGTCCAACATGTCATCTGGCCGAATCATACAAGGGGTGGTGGACTTCCTTCGACTGGCCATGATCTACTGTGGAACTGTGCAATCGAGATGAGGGCCTGTTCGAGAAAGTGGACTGGATCTTTGTCTGAGGACTTACTGGAGAATTTTTCTGCTGACCATTAATGTCAGCTGCAATGGGTGACTTCATGAGACTTCATCGCAGGACACACAATCTAAAAAAGAAACAAGAAGAGAAAAAGGAAATTTGTTAATATATGAGCAAGTTTTAATATAATAAAGCATTCTTAATTTAACAGTGAACAATTAATTGGATTAATTGGACAGATTTAAAGGACAGCCATTTTCTATCATTGTGCCCTCGGACTGATTCGTAGAAACCGGTGAGGCCGACTCATTTCTCCTGCACCACCACACGCACACACACATATAATATACCGGATGTTGGACATTTCACACATTTCACTGAAAATATTGTATATAATTGTAAATATTGGTATCTGGTGCACTGTACTGTCAATTTTTTTAACAATACACGTGAGCTGCTTCCACGATTGTACCGGAAGTAGGTCCGTTTATATCTGTGGAAATTTGTAACTCGAATGTTTGTAAGTCCGGGACAACCTGTGCTACCCATGTTTGCATGGACAATATTTCTCCAGTCCAAGTTAACTGTTTATATGGACGCTGATCGGATAGGATGTGTTTACATGCAAAAAAAATAAAATAAGAAAAACATTTCACCAGTATACAAATTTTTGGACAAGTGCAAAGTGGTTGTGTCTGCATCACATCACACAATCTTACCCCCAAAGAGTGAGTGAACATGTGCTATAAATAAAATAACACATATTCATTCCAACATGAGAGAAACGATTGGATTTACATGGCTAGTATTCAATGGATTAATAATTCAACAGAATAATCCTATTCGACGGATTATAAAAAGGTTTACACCACCACCGCTCTCTCTCTCTCTCTAATTGAAAACTCGGGCTGGGTCAGGTCGGGTCAGACTGATGCGACTGAGGTGATCACATAATGCTTTTTTTCCCCCAATTTAATTCAATTTTATTCGTATAGCTTGTTTAACAGTGGTCAGTCGCGAAGCAGCTTTACAGAATCAGAAGTAAATCATGGAAATGTGTGAGAAAACGCGTATGAATCAGAATGATCAGATTGTCCCTGATAAGCAAACCGAGTGCGAGAGGAAAAACTCTCTGAGAAGCCAATAGGAAGAAACCTCGAGAGAAACCGGACTCGACAGGGAACGCTGGCAGGGATTTTTATTCTGATTGAGCTACAGTTAGTAGAGAAATAGGGTCAATGCAGACACAGCTAATGTTGCTCATGTGCATTTTCTACACATTTAAATCTTCTGCTGATAAGTTAAAGTGTAAGTGATTCCTCTGTGACCTCGGCCACCATATACACACTGAGTGAAGCCATCTCCTACCATCACGTGCTGTTTCACAATTGTTCATTTACACACACTGGAGACATTATCTCCTGACAGCAAGCTTAATTACACATTTCCTACTGTTTTACAAAATACAGTGAGACTACAAAGAAAATGAAAACTCAAGTTTCCATTTTTTTCCCAAAATGACATTCTGTCTAATTACAGTCATCACAGGATTTACAGTAAAACAAAACCAGTGCAATTTTTCTCTAAAACAACCTACATTCTCTGAAAGCATGCAAAACTACATTCTAATTTACAGATTATAAGCAATCTATACAGTGTTTTAGCTCAAATAATGAGCTGAAGTCTTATAGGACTTTCTAAAACACAAAACTTTCTATTCATATTCACTTCACATGATGAGCGCAGGAAGGACTTGTAATCACCACTCAGGACTCAGGAGCTAGAAAGAATTTCTTGATTCGTATTGGATTTGTCCTGTAATAGTCCGAGCGGGGCTTCATTAAAAATTAAGACGGGCCTTCTTTCCATGTTGCAGTCGTAGCGCCTGCTTTAAGTGAGTGGCATGGACTTGTGCTAGACTACGACAGTGGATTAAGGATCCTTATATGGTTTAATTAGTGTGCAAAGAGATGCAACTGTCAGAGGTAGGAAAAATGTCTTCTAGCAGGTCTGATTGGTTATCTGGTAATAATCTTCCTCTGGCTTGCACTGACCTCAGGGTCTCAGTACACTGGAGAGTGATGAAATATGCATGAGCCACAGTCCTCTCGTATCTCAACCTCACAACCCGGCTCCGGCAGAATCAACCAGGAGCACAAACGGCGGAGCAGTAAATCTTATAAAATGAATAAAGTGTGAATAAAGACGGACAACGTTCTATGAGATATGGCTTGGTTGTAGTTTAAAAAGATCCCTGAAAAAGACAATTGGGTCACCAGAGTTGTTGCAATATATCGACCCATCCAAAAAAAAAAAAAACACCACCCTCCCTGTACTAGAGCACGGTTTCCTCTCTACTGCCTCTGTTAATATGCATATTTGACAAACGGTTGAATGAAATGTGACTGAGGCGTGTGTTTCACAGAGGTGGCGGAGAGCACTAGAGAGCGGAAGATGAGCATTGTGTGCCTTTCCGCTGCCTGAGCTGCATCCTTCCACGGGAGGACGTAACTGTGTTAGTGCTGTGTGAGGAGGCGGAGACAGTGTCTCGTTAATACTGTGCAGTGCAGCAGGGAAGGGGCTGAATTCAGGATTGAGGCAGAATTAATTTAAATCTCATCAGATGGGGCCTAGAAACCCCGCAGCACTGAACTGAAACTTGCTTCAAGATGCAGAGATGCACAAAACTATTGTCTCGAATTACTGTACCTCCCCCTCTAATACAAGCTTGTAGCGGTTTTGATGCTTGTGTGATGGAGGTAAAAAAAAATTTTTTTTTTTAAACATGTCTTCTGAAGGTAAAAAGTGACAAGTGTGTGTACGATTACAAGTGTATGATTAAAATTTTAGTGAAGACTGTTTAAAAAGATTCTCACAGCTCTTTCAAGGACAGTATGAAAAAAGTATGAAAGTATGAAATGCGTTGCACATAAACGGATAATATAACCATAAGGATTCTGCTTGAGAAATCAATACACTTCTAATAATTAATTAAAGCTGAAATGGTCAAGTCATGAAAACAAGTTTATAAAAACAACTCGAATTCTTCGCATGTCGCCTGCACGCCATGACCAACTTTAAATACAACTTTTTTAGACACTAAGCCTTTATAAGTTTGTTTCTGCTCAGGTTACATTTTTTGGGGGGTAATCTTGAGATGAGGCTTGGAGGAGAAAAAAAGAAAACAGAGAGGCCTCCTGGGTTGCCATGGAAACGGCCCTAGGCACGAGGGTGGGAGGGTTTTTCTCACCAGAGGTCCAGATGAGGATCCGCATTATTCCGCATTCCTATTTTTGGCCAAGGCAATTTTTGCGGGTTAAAATCCACACACAGCAGATGTGTGTGAAGCCATTTACACTCTTCTGTGCAGAAACGACTGACACTTAGATTTGCAACGACTGCCCCTGCTGAGTAGACAAAACCTGTGATCATTACAACGCTCAAAAAAATAAATAAAAAAGTTTGAAGCCGTAAAACTAGTAATGAGCAAATAATTACTTGAGATACTTTTGATTATCATGAAGATCGAACATTCTTCGAAAAGCAAACTGTTCCATACTCATTTCTCAGCCTCAGACTTATTAACCTAAATCAGGCACCTGAGCATCTTTTAGTCCTCCCCCTCCCCCCAACCCCCCCCCCCGTCAAAAAAAAAAAAAAAAACAGTAACAGTTTAGGAACACACACAAGCCAATAGAAATACGGTGTTTGCGTCACAACTAAAGCATGTATCTAGTCATAGTCATGATTTAGATGTCATTTAGCACCAACGCTCAGAGAAGCGGCCCTGCCCGTCTGTTTACACACACACACACGCATGCATGCCCACACGCCACCTCCACAGCACCATCTTT
>JAQMYK010000033.1:6876834-6890802 GCA_030014345.1 Clarias buthupogon
GAACAGCACCATAAGGAACAAGTGTTTGGCTTTCAATTGGGTGGACTTCATACTTTGCTTATTCCTGGCTTGAGTTGGGTAGTACAGGATGTGGCAGTGTGGTACCTGTAAGGCACGTACGAGTAATTTAACAAGACTGTGTTTTTAGCGTTGGCAGAGAGAGAGAGAGAGAGAGAGAGTGCAAACCACATAGTCCTTATATTCCTCAGTGAGCTCAGGGAGACTGAAACACACAAGAGTCATTTATGTGGTGGCAGCCGTGCACTGTTCAGTAGCCCGACCCCACTGGCTAGCAGCCTGCTGTTTGTCTCAAACAGTGGGGTGCTAAAATAAGGCTGTTTATTTAGCACCCACAAAGGAGACTGGCAGAGGGGGAGATAGCAATTTTATGACTTAAGTAGTGGGCAGTCAACACAGTGCACCCCACTACCTCTGATCCACCTGCTGGGCTTGTAATGCTTCCCAATGCATACTCGCACCAGGACAGGCCAAGTTGTGTCCTGCTTTTTGCTGGACCTGGAGCAAAAGTTCATGGGGCCAGGGGTAGCTCAGTGGTTAAGGCATTGGACTACGGTTCGGAAGATCCCAGGTTCAAACCCCACAACCACCAAGTTGCCACTGTTGGGCCCTTGAGCAAGGCCCTTAACCCTCAACTGCTCAGAAATGTAATGAGGTAAAAAATGTAAGTCGCTCTGGATAAGAGCGTCTGCCAAATGCCTAAATGTAAATGTAAGTTCTGAGGTAGAAAAACCAGCATGTTATTTTAGAAACACAGATAGCTTTGAGTATGTCTTTTTGGTGACATAAAGGTAGGCTGAAGCAAAGTGACAGAGTGGCAACAGGACAATCTTCATTTGTCTTTGGCCTCTGTGGGGCAGTAACCATTTAGCATATTAAAGGCAGTTTTTTGCTTGGTCTCATTAGGGAAGGTCATCAACCATTACCCTTTGGTCAAATCTAACATGAGGAAGCCAGGCTATCGACCAGGTAATCCATCTTGGGCAGTGGATAGCTTTTCAATTTTAATCTAGTTCAGTTTGCAGAAATCATGACAGTTGCCATTGGGCACCACAGCAAAGGGTCTGGAGAATTCCTTGATAAGAGCTTGGAGGAAGATAACACAGAAAAAAACGAATCAGTGTTATGTTATGCAGCAGTGCATGTGCACATGGAATGAAGTCTATGCTCCATCCGGCAGCATTCATTCAATCAAGGCTGAAGAAATGTAGATTTGTGGAGAATGTAGTGTTAAAATGCTGCAGAAAGCTATGTTATAAAACAGTGGCAGGAAAGGGACAAAGAGGAATAAAGTTTTCTGCGGTCTTATAAAGGTTAGTGATGATAATCATATCATGCATCCCATTTAATCTGCCAAATCTGAACCCAAACCCATTCTAATGTCCTTTCTCTAAAAATGTGAGCAGTTATATTCTATCTTAGAGCCAGTAAATAGTCAAATAACCTCTTGACAATTTTGAACTAGAACATTGTAGCCATTTATTCTGCAATCAACATTTAGACATGTTTGTCAGTGATTTTTGGTTCTGTCCATTTTCATACAAAAGCATAAAAAATAAAGAGGCTTTGCCCTGCAGTGTATTTGCCAATTTATAATAAAGCTATGGCCACACATAATGGGGACACTCATTTTAAGAAATATAAGCCCAAGTAAAGTTATTAGTGGTCCCCCACTGCAGTGAAACAGTATAAAAATTTTAAATAGGAAAGACAGTGTCTCACTTTTGTAAAATCCAAAAAAAATTACTATATTGCTAGCCAACCACTTTTTTTTTTCTTTTTTTTTTTTACTTAAACAGTAACTATTTTTAAGCAGATTTTGTAAAATTATTCATATAAAAATTGCACATTGCAAGTTATACATTGAGTACCAAACCTTATTTGAACTAAACACTGGACAAAATGTACACCTTAACAAGACAATAGCACTCACTCCATGTGCACACCAAAGTGACAGCAAGCAACACCAGCATCTTGGTAGACACCTAGCATTGGGTGTCTGAAGTTTTTAAAATAGTTTTACATTACATACTTTTAGCTTACTTTTACTGACATCATTTTGATCTTCCTAAGTGGTCTAGCATCTAAAATTATTTTGTTTTACTGTAAATAAGTTGAGGACACAATTAATAGTATTTGGTACTCTACCTTAAGACTGTGAAATAATTGCCCATCTTCACTTTTTAAAGTTATCCGTGACTTATCCAGTCCCTGGATATAAGAGAGACAGACCAACAATGACAACTCTATTCAAATGGCTTTATTGTCCAAGTCTGAAAATTGAATACACCATAAATGTAAAAATTGTTTAAAAAAAAAAAAAAAAAAAAAAAAAAAGATACATATGAATACATACATACTGCATATATACATAATGTAGTGACTTACTTTTATGAGTAACTGCAAGTCATGAAGTGCTTGGTAGGTGCTCTTAAACACCAGTTAAGCAAATGAAAGAGTAAATCAACTAAACAATAAAATATACATAAAGAAGATACCAAGAATCCCATCTGAACATACAAAGGACAGACAACTCTAGCAAAACTACAAACCCTAGCAATTTAACATTGACTCCATTTGTTACATGGGCATTAGATATACGTGTTATTAGGACAAAGGTTTTAAGAACTAAAATATAAAATTAATTTAAAACAACTTAAGCCAGCAAATTACAAAAGTTAACAGGAAATGTTTGATAAAAGACTTTGGAATAAATGCCAAAAAGTTTAACAGTTTGTGGATTGATATTTAATTATGCTATATAATATTTAGTAGTGGTGTAATATTTACACTGTCAATTATTCCTAGCATGCACATTTTATCCCACACCTGTTTTAGAACAGTTATAATTTACCTTTATCTGGAGCTTTCTATAAACGCTAGAAATTTAGCAAGTAGTTCTCCGAAGTGCAGTAGTAAAAACAACTATTTATGTATGTACATATCAGAGTACTAAAACAATTAACCTAGAAAAAACAAACTTGGCATACGAGTTAATACGGAAAAGCATGAACCCACAACATGAGTCAAGGAACTATACAATTTTGTGTTCAGAAAACTGAATGACTAAGAATCACCTGCATTGCAGGAAATACTCTACAGTACACTCTACTCAATAACTGGGCTTTGAAAAAGAAAGTCAGTTGGTGACTGGGATGGGAAAGAATCTGGTGATGTCCTATGCGTTTGCTGATGCTCTTCTAAAAGATGTAGAAAAGCAAATGCCTTGTCACACTCTGTGCATTCATAGACGACTTGTCCAACGTGCGTTTCCTGGTGCTGTCTCAGCTGAGAAAGCATGTTGAAAGATTTATAGCACATATCGCATCTGTGGTCTCCACTTGCTTCACTAAATGGTTGCAATTTAGGATGCTTCTTTTCATGCTTTGTAAGGTCATATGGAGTTTTATATGATTTGCCACAAACTGAGCACTGGTATTTACGGTGAGCATCATGGGTTTTACGGTGAGAAAAAAGTGATTGTTTTGTTTTGAAGACGCTGGAGCACAAATCACATTGATGGGATCGCTCATTGTGCGTTTGCTGATGCTTTGTAAGATATTTCTTTTTGGTAAAGCCTTTTCTACAAACCGGACACTTGAAAGGACGGTCAAGTTCATGCAACTTTTGGTGCTCCTGTAAACTGAAGTTGGAAGGAAATCGTTTGTTGCAGGTAGGGCAATTATAAAAGTCCTCTCCTACATCCACATCCTCCTCCTCATTATTTGTGAGTACTTCAGAATTTTCTTGTTTTTGGTGAACACAATAATGTTGGCGAAAGGCATCACTTCCAAGGAAGCTCTTGCCGCATTCTGTGCACTCATACTGTGTAGCTGCAGACAAATGGCTCTGTTCATGTTTCTCAAGTTGTTGCTTAGTTGAGAATGTCTTGTTGCAAACATTGCACATGTTTGCATGAACAGAAAGGTGATTTGCTAGCTCCAAAACTTGAGAGAAACTCTCAGGACAAATTGGGCATTTGTAAATTTTGTCCTGATTAGGATCATCAGTGTTTGATATCTTGAGTTCATCATCCATTTGAAGGTTGGAAGAGTCTTCGCCACCATGTGTTTGCAAATGGGTCAGGAAGTGATGGCGATGGCTAAAGCTCATGTGACAACTATTACACTGAAAGGACCGTGTTCCAGATAACTGATGAGTGAGCTGATGTTTCTTAAGGTGAGAACCATGCAAGAAATGCTTGTTACAGTCTTTACACGAGTATGGCCGCTCCTTTGCTGGATTACAGCCATGTTCAGAGAGCAGCTCAGGATCTGGAAATCGCACCTGACAAATTTCACAGCGATATCTGTATTGCTGCACATTAGCGGATGAAGGGTTGTTTGATATTGGTAGAGATGAAGTCTGCTTTGCTGGTGGAATTAATGGTGGGAGCTCCTCCTCTGCCTCTGTGTGGATTTTCCTGTGCTCTGCTCGGCTTGATTTACAGGAAAAGTTTTCGTGGCAAAGATCACAGGGAAAGTTTTCATCACGGTGTGTGGTCATGTGTTCGGTCAGTTGTGAAGACCGTGTGAAACTTAAATGACATTTTGTGCATCGATGAGGACGTTTTCTAACATGAGTGTGCTTATGTTTGCGCAACGCAAAGAGTGAAACAAAACCTTTACCACACATTTGACACTGAAACTCAGATTTGTGGCTGCGCTGATGCTGCTGCAAATTGCCAAGCTGAATAAAACATTTGCCACATTCTTCGCATTCATAGGGCTTTTCACCAAGATGGCATCTTTGATGATCCTCAAGACTTTCTGATGTCACAAATGTTTTACCACAGACATGACAAGGAAAATAGGGGGCAGAGTCAGAGTCATCATCACCAATATCATTGGCATCACTTCCATCTGAGTCACTGCTGCTCAACTGCTGTTCAAGTGCCTCAAGTGCCTCGGTAGCACGTTTAACATCAAGGCTTTTTGAATACCCTTTATGTTTAACCCTGAGGTGTTTCAAATAGGACCCTTTGACAGTGTAAATTTTATTACAGGGCTGGCAGGTAAATACTCTAGGAGACACACCATCAGTTTTTAAAGTAGACTCAATTGTTTTGAGTTGTTCACTAATAGAGTGAGAGAGCCTTTGATGAGTACTCAAGGATTTAGGAGTCCAAAACCTCAAATTGCATGTGCCACAAACAAATGGCCGATTAGGGTCATGACAAGATCTGTGTATGTCCAAATCAGAGGGATAGCGAAAGCTTCTAAAGCATTCTGGACAAGTATTCTTAGCAGGTTCCTGATGCTGAGTCTTCACATGTCTTTGCAGTGTGCCTGCTTGATCAAAGGTCTTACCACAAATGTTACAAGAGTGGTTTTTTCCTAACTTACGCTCCTGGTCTTCACGGCCATGAGCCTCAAGATGACTTATAAGCATAAGCCCATCTGTAAAACTTCGCTCACATTCAGAGCACTGATATTTGTGAACCACTGCTGCTTGGTTGTCTGCATTTCCTTTATCCTGGTCTTTACATGAAAACTTTGTCTGGAGTACACCAGTTCCTGTTGTGTTGGAACCTTTATTAAAGACTAGGACTTTATCATTCGGAGTTCCCTCTAATTCTGATGAAACTGCATCTTTGTTGGTTTCATTTTCTGCAGGTTCAAAACCTTTACATTTTCTCGTGTGCTTCTGCTGGACAATTTTGCTCCAAAATCCCTTGTTGCATTTTTTGCAAGATAGCGGGTATAATGCTGTATGAGTGCGCATATGCATGCCAAGTCCACTGGCAGTTATGAACCTCGTATTGCACTCCACACACTCAAAAGGCTTCTCCCTTTCAGCATGGCCATACTTGGCATATATTTGACCGCTACTCTGCAAGTTTCCAGCATAACCGTCATCTACTGGTTCCTCCTTAACCTTCACATGACTTGATAATTGATCATACTCTGATTGCTGTAGTTCATCAGTTTTGTGTTTCGCAAAAATATGCTGCTGAAGCTGGGAGAACAATAAAAAGCGATCATTACAGTTGACACAGGAAAATGCCTTGACTTTTGAAGGACTTGAAATGTTCCTTCCACCGACAGGGCACTCTGTGGACTTCAAGCTGATGATGCAGCTCTTTTGATGCATCTCAAGCATTTCTTGAGTAAACAATCCACCACATCGGTCACAAAGCACTTTAGGATCATCCGTTTGTCCTCTGCATTTAGTCAAGTGCCGTTTTAAATAGTCTCTTCTGATGAAACGCTCATTACAACCAGCACAACCAAATGGCTTTTCTCCTGTATGAAGACGGGTATGGACGTTTAATTGCGTTTGGTCTTTAAACCGTCGAGGGCAGTACTCGCATTGAAATTTCCATTTGTTGGAGTAGTGCACCTCTATACGTTGCATAAGTTTGGATGTCTCTCTGCAAGTCTGCACTGGAGTATTTTCATTGGTGGGCATTTGCACTGGATCTGGGCATAACGATACCTTGCAGTTCACCCTGATACGGTGTCTCTTCAGACTGTCCTTACAGGTAAAGCCAGTACCACATCTTTTACAGGAAAACGGTTTGAAAGTAGAATGTAGAATGGAAAAGTGCCTTGTTAAGTTGCTTTGTGTAGAAAACGTCTTTAAACAAGTACTGCATTGAAATGCTTCACTTTGTGGCTGTCGCTTGATTTGAGAGGCAACATGGTCAGCAGCAATTTGCACCTCAAGTTGCTGCTTTTTGCCTCTACACCGTGTCTGGTGATATTTCAGATGATCGTATCGAGAAAAACAATTTTCACACATTTTACAACGATATGGTTTGACTTCTGTGTGGGTAAGAATGTGGCGTCTGAGATTTCTAGGTTTTGTAAAGGTTTTTGTGCAAAAATTGCACTTCAATTGCTCACCATTTGCTCCTATAATGACTGTGCAGTCCTTTAGACTGGTTGCACTACCTGGCATGACTTTGGTTTCTTCAGATTCATTTAGTTGTTTTGTTTCATGTCTGCGTAACATGCCATCACATAAGGTTTCATGCTGTTGACAGGAGCTCTGACTGTCATATTTCTGACCACAATGCTTACATGCAAATGGTTTTTTCCCCAAGTGAGTATGAAGATGTCTTAGTAAATAAGATCTGTACTGGAAACGCTTAGAACAATGTGGGCAGCGCTCCTTAAACCTTTCCTTGATACTTGTTCCCAATTCTTTTGCTATTCTGCATGTTCTGTTTGTACCAATTAAATTTGTCTCTTTGTGTTCACTCTTATGGGCATTTCCAGTTTTTTCACTGTTAAATTTCTCTCGAGAGGCAGATTCTTTGAAGGTGCAGTGTTTCCGATGTCCATAAACCTTATTCTTTTTAAAATATTTCCCACATTTTGAACATGGTACAAGATTGTTACCCATGTGAGCTTTTTCATGCAGTTTCCAATTACCAGCCCTGGCAAATATATGTGGGCAGTATGAGCAAAAATATTTTTTTGCAATTTTTTCTGGCTTTGATGCTGCTTTGACTTTTGCAATTTTTTTACGAGTTTGAGTTGTGGTTGATAATGGAGTGAGAGGTTTTTTTTTAAATATCTTGCATTTCTCTTGATGAACTCTGAGCGGTTCCTTCCTGTTAAAATGCATTCCACATATATTGCAAGGAAAAGGTTTTTCACCAGTGTGAAGACGAATATGCCGAATTAATGCAGTTCGACTTGTGAAACAATGTTTACAAACTGGACATTTGGACCCAGTTGGAAGGTGTGTTAAACAGTGCTCACTCATTGATTTGGAATCAACAAATCCCTTGTGGCATATTCCACACTTAAAGCGCTCTATACATTTTTTCACTTTTACATCTGCTGCCTTTTTGGATGGACCCCCAGCAGACAGACATGATTTTGCCATGGCTTTTTTCTTTGCATGGCATGCAACATGTCTTAGCAAGTAGACAGGAAACTTGAATTGCATTGGACAATCAGGGCACTGAAGCATACCCTTTTTTATGTGGGACTGTCTGTGTTTTAACAAATCTCCAATAGTGGGGACAATTTTTTTACAGACAGAACACTGAATCCTTCGCTTGTGGACATTTTTGTGGACGATTAAGTGTGAACGTCTTTTGAAGTTTTTACCACAGTCCAAGCACCGGAAAGGCTTCTTGTCCCCATGAAGCTGCAGATGACTCTTCAATACGTCAGCGGAACTGAAACATTCATCACAGAATCTACAAAGTAAAGAGGTACTGGTGTCCATATTAGATGACTTTTCATCTGAATCCTGCTGGCTTTGAGGTATCTCAATATTAGAGACTGATTCTTTCACTTCAGTGACACGGTCAGGGTTAGTCACTGGTACTGCAGAAGCCTGACGCAATGAGTGTTTCTTCATGTGTCTATAGACTCCAGATTTATGTGCAAACAAAGCCGGGCACAGTTTACATTTATAACATGGAAAATTCTCTGTTGACACCACTTGCTCTTCCTCTTTTTCTTCTTTGATACTTTCCTTGAAAAGGTTCTTTTTGTCTGTATGCCTCCTCATTTTGTATTGCTGAAAGCAAGTGTTTTTAATATGTCTATTCCGATTAGCAGACAGAGAAAATGTTTCCTTGCATAAGGGGCATTTATACCTGTTGCCTACTTTTCCTTTCCCAGTTTGCATATATTCTTGCAAACACCTCTGTCGCATGTGTCTGGTTCGGTTGTACGAGTACCTAAAGACCTGTGGACAGGTGGGGCAGGCAAATTTACCAAAAGATGTTCCTGTAATAGGTGGTTCAGAAAAGTGTGGCTTTGTAATTTCTCCAGAACATAGCTCCCTTCTGTGTTTGTCAAGATTCCACAAATATTTGAAAACCTTTTTACACTTATTACACTTAAAAGGCTTTGCGTCTGTGTGCGATCTAAGGTGCACTTTCAATTGAGCTCGGAGTTTGAACCCTTTTCCACAAACGGGACAATTTACTTTCTTTGGAGATGACTCCTTGTTTATGTCCACAAGTTTCACAAAACAATCAGGAAGGCCAATTTGACAACTATCAATTCCAAATGTAAAGTCCGATTTAGCAGCATTTTTCAGGGCTGTTACAGAGCACTTTTTTCTCAGTTCACTGGGGTCTAGTATCAAAGGAGTGCATCTGACTTTTCTTTTGTGGGCATAAAGTCTTTTTGCATGAGAAAAGTATAAGCCACAGCGACCACACCTATGCTGAGTTACAGTTCTATGCCTTTGCTCATGATCTTGATAGTAAGACTTTTTAACGAATGGTTTTTGGCAGTACTTGCATTGGAATTTTGCATTAAGCTTATGTTTAGAGGTTGGCAATATTATTTCAGATGGCTGCACGTCTTCTGGCCTAATTTGCCCACACAAATGTTGTGCTGCCAATGTTCCATTAGAAAAATAGGCTCCGCAGTTGAGGCAATACTGAAATATATGTTTAGAGTGATTGCCGTGGTGGTGTTCAATAAGTTCATCCAAATTTACTGTGTTGTTCTTGCACACAGAACAAGCATACATGTTTCCATCTTCAGCATTATGCTTGGTTGTCTTCAGAAGGACAACAGGCTGTAGTTTTCTCATTAACTTCTTTGATGACAACAAGGACTCACCGTTTTTAATTCCTGTGTTATATGTACTTTCAGGTCCAGCTAAGCTCTCAATGACTTGGTCATCTATAAAGTCATTTTGTTGTCCAAGATCTTGAGACAGAGAAGTAGTACTGTGGGTCTTTGTCATATGGGGTTCCTGCAGACCATCATCTGCCGCCTCTCGTATAGGATCAGTGGGTACAGATTCAGGTGTAGGTCTTCCAGAATTGTGAGATTGCTCATGTGCAACCCCCAGTTCTTGCAAGTCCTGAACCATATTCCCAGTCACTGAAAAGGTTTCAGCATTTTGCTCCGACTTTGTATGGACCATACTGTTTAAACCAAAACATGACTGTAGGAATTCAAAACTGCCATGTTCCACATCTTGGCTTTTCCTTGTCCCATCATTCTCTGCTTCATTTTTATGAGCAGTATTTTTAGCACCGTACTTTACTTCATATTCTGCAGTATTATTTTTGATCTCACAGGTGCTTATTGCTTTTAAGGGGCAATCTTGTGCACCTACATCTCCAGCACCAATGGCATTCTTCTCATCATCTTTTATATTCTGCTTTGTGACATTTAAATCCAAAGCACAAACAACATTTTGTGCTGTAGTAGCTGGAGTGTGTCTGCAGTTCATGCTTCTTTCAGCAATATCACAGTCTGTGTCCTGTGTAAGTACTCCTTTCATTAGTTCCTCAGTCTTCAAAGGGCATACATTTTCATCTGTTGCAGTAGGGAGATTTGAGCACTGATATTCAGGATTTAAGGAAGACTTTTCTATTTGATTATCAGCCTCTAACACATTACCGAAACTGCCACTTTGTCTTTCTCCTTTTGTCTCAGGAGATGCTCTAGAGAGATAATTTTTATTTTCTGTGGCCTTGTCATTTGCTGCCCATGCATTAGGTCTTCCAGCAGGACAAACATCTTTCTCTAATTCATTTTTATCTCTACAACCAACTGTTGTCTGACATTCAGAGGACTGGTCAGGGTTTTTTTCTGAGCCATTCAGAATGTCAAAATCTGCTTCAGAACAGCTGCTAACATCTGAATAATCCTCAAATCTAGTCACAGGCACCAGTGCAGCATCTAGTGTTGTCCTTGACAAAGGTTTTTCAAACACAGGTGCATCATTTTTTGACAAATCCATTTGTTCTGGTATAACATACCTTGACTGATGACTCACAGAGCAAACATGGTTTTCCACAGCATCTACTGGTTCATGATTTGTGTCTTGCACAGAATTTGGTATTGAACTTGTACAGGTGAATTCTGATGCAGGTATTTCCACAGACTCAATCATACTTGAAACGTCATCTTGATTACCCTGATCCATATTTCCAACTCGCTTTCTCAAAATTCTTGTCAGATAGTTTTTGATTTCTGTCCATGAGTCATCAGTGTTACAGTTTCAGTCAGGAGGTACTCTGCAAGACAATTGAAATACATTAATAAACTACTACTTCATGTTACTGACCAAAAAAGTACAAATATGAGCAAAGTACTCACTGAACTTCATCCAGGGTACATCAGCGGAAGGGATGCAATACAGCACAATGAAGAACTGCACAAAGAAAAAAAATAATCCAATATAATAAATCCAAAAATGATACTTGGATGACATTTGTAGTGGTCTGTAAACACCTCATATTTAGGGGAGTGGGGGAATGGGTGTCTTTGGAATAAATTTCGTGTCAAACATAAGTAAGGCTATATCATTTTAAAGTGTAGTTACCCCAAAGTTAAAATTACATATCATATAATCACACACATACACAGGGGTTGGACAATAAAACTGAAACACTGACCAATTTAGTGTTGGAGGTTTCATGGCTAAATCTGACCAGTCTGGTGGCCAATATTCATTGATTGCTCTTACTGGTGGAATGTGCAGAGGGTGCTATTACTCTGCTAATTAAACCTTCACAGTTTTGCAATGCACACAACATTATGGGTGACAGAGTTCAAAAGAGAGCAAATTGTTAGTGCGTGTCTTGCTGGTGCATCTGTGACCACATCCAACAGGAGTAACTGTGGACGCAAGAGAAAGCAGTCTGATAGGGATGTCCAGGTGCTAACCCGAATTGTATTTTAAAAAAAACAGCTACCCAACTAACTGCAGAATTAAATGTGCACCTCAACTCTCCTGTTTCCACCAAGACTGACCCTATGAGCTCCCGACGAACAATGTACATGGCCGGGCTGCTATAGCCAAACCTTTGGTCGCTCATGCCAATGCCAAACGTCGGTTTCAATGGGCCAGCAGCGAAAATCTTGGTCAATGTGAAACATGTATTGTTCTCTGATGAGTCCACCTTCACAGTCTTTCCCACATCCGGGAGAGTTATGGTGTGGAGAAGCCCCCCATAGAAGCATACCACCCAGTGATGGTTTGGGCAGCAATATCATGGTATTCCCTAGGCCCAATACTTGTGCTAGAGGTGCGCGCCACTGCCAAGGACTACTGAACCATTATGGAGGACGATGTGCACCCAATGGTTCAAACATTGTATGCTGAAGTCGGTGCTTTGTATCAGGATGATAATGCACCAATACACACAGCAAGACTGGTGACAGATCAACATGAAAGTGAAGTTGAACTTCTCCCATGGCCTGCATAGTCACGAGACTCAAGTATTATTGAACCACTTTGGGGTGTTTGAGGAGCGAGTCAGGAAACGTTTTTCCTCCACCATCACCACATAGTGACTTGGCCACTATTCTGCAAGAAGAATGGCTCAAAATCCCTGAATCATGAAATATGCAAAACACATATTTTTGTCAGTATAATAAAATGACTATGAATAGAGCTAGAATAAAATGTCCAGCAATTTTACCATATACCTTTGACTTAAAAAAATGTCTTAACTAGACCATAAACACAATGAACTCTATAGCCCAATTAGAGCATCAAAGTTCAGTTTCCGCATTGTTACGACTATGAAGATCTTTTTAACTGCTATAACAGATTAGACCATAATAATCTATGTACATTCTGTGACAAACTAGAGACAAGGTCAGAATAAATAAAGCAAAACGTAACTGTTTAATTTGTTGAATTGGCATAACATTGCTTTTATTGATATCATTTAATGAGTTTGCAGTCATTTGCAGTTTTTGCTACCCCAAGGATGGTTGGGGTTTGAGAATTTCTTGTTTGACTACTGTTCAAGGACAGCTTGGATAAATTCACTCAGGCTCCTGCTCACCCTTGCTCTAGCTCTGTGGTTTAAAAAGCACCACACTTGAAAGTATACTGTATAACAGTTTCTCTGGAACAAATTCACTCTACTTTCTTTGTGGCCAAGAGGTTGAACTAAAAAAAAAAAAATAAAAAAAAAATAAAAAAAAACTGATGTAACCACAAAAGCTTTTATTACCAGTTTCATCAACCAGCTTAACTTAAAATCTGGCCTTGATGTATTTCTAGGCAGTTTTCAAATACTAACATGTTCTGAATCATTGAGACAGCACTGAGATATTCATATGCAACAATCAAAAGAGTTGTCCAAGATTAAGTGACTCTCTTTGCTTTTGTACTCTGTGTGACTTTCAAGAGGAACTGCAGAGAAATTGGGGCTGTAGTAGCTGGAGTGTCTCTGCAGTTCATGCTTCTTTCAGCAACATCACAGTCTGTGTCCTGGGGCTCTGCCATAGTTCTATTAAATGCACTGTAAGTAGTACTCACATTCCCAGGGGTAGGATCTAAACTGCAGAGGTGGTGTCCCAGCACTGGTTAAGTACTTGCAAAGTACTGGATTTGGATTTTTTTTTTATTCTTATTTTTGACTGGAAAATCTGGTCCACAACTGGCCTGGCCATCGGTCATAGACCTTTCCATTCTCCGAGTGTCATGTCTCTGCAGTCTGTGTAGGATTAACTGACTAGTGTCTTACTTGTGGCCCAAAGATGGAGATCAGGAACTTGGTTTACATAGCTGATTTTACTGCCTATTGAAACGTTTTTACAGCTTCCTTTACTAATAGGTCTACAGTCCTTGTATGGGAAAATCTATAGGTAAATTGTCTATGGATATGCCCCATCAGACTGAATCACCAACTGAGCCCTGAACGGACACAGGAAACACTCCAAAAAAGGACCCTTTCCACTGCATTTCATTGCTGTCATTAAAGGACCTGCTGAGATCATTTCAGTAATTGTCTTGTTAACTCAGGTGAGAATGTTGACGAGCACAAGGCTGGAGATCATTATGTCAGGCTGATTGGGTTAGGATGGCAGACTTGACGTGTTAAAAGGAGGGTGATGCTTGAAATCATTGTTCTTCCAATGTTAACCATGGTGACCTGCAAAGAAGCGCGTGCAGCCATCATTGCGTTGCATACAAATGGCTTCACAGGCAAGGATACTGTGGCTACTAAGATTGCACCTAAATCAACAATTTATAGGATCATCAAGAACT
>JAQMYK010000033.1:6934159-6949441 GCA_030014345.1 Clarias buthupogon
GTAAATAAACTGAAGTCAATCTCAGCGAGGTGTTTGTGTGTGTGTTTGTGTGTGTGTGTGTGTGTGTGTGTGTGTGTATGTGTGATTATAAATCACATTATAATTTGTACCTCTTTGATTATAAATAGATAGGTAAATGAAGTAAAATATTAAATAAATAGACATTGAACCTTACTTAACCAAAATATATGATTCCTCTTGGCCTGGCTGCTTTAAAAATGAAACTAATGTTGCTAACATTTTTGGAACCCAAGGTGCTATGTCTTCACTAATCTTGCACAAAAGGCACTAAAAAATGTAAACTCATTTGCTGGCATTTGGTTTGGCTCATAGCATTCGAATGTATATGTCAAAAATCCTTTGCATGCAGAGACCACTAAAAATTTAAAATTATGTATGTTTGTGTGTGTGTGTGTGTATGTGTTTTCATACACTAAGTTGACCTCTGTTTTGTACATTGTGCACAGTCTGTGCTTTTATGTGTGCAACCTTGGGGAGCAGTCCAAATCAAGGTTATTATCATCAGCCTCCGTATCTAGGGCACATCATATCCTGTTACCATTCCATTCCCATGACACATGTCACAGCTCAAAAAAATTAACAACTCCAGCAATGGATTGGTTGAAACTTGTTGCTGAAGCACATGATTATACATTATACAAAAGAACCAATCTAATTATTACACATTACTCTACGTCATGAACTCATCAGCCAGAACATAAAAAATTTGTCACATAGTGTGTTTTTTCAAATGCATTGATTCAATTGCATTTGAATAAAACCTACTAGATTGCTCATCTGTGTGTGTGTTTACTTAAACCTTCCACGACAATTCAACGTTTTGGAAGTCACAGTAAGGTAGAGATATTTGGTTGGCAAGAACATGAGTCGTTGTTTTGGCCTGCCTCTTGTTATGCATGCAGCTTACGCCATGTGCCTAGTGTGTGTGTGTGACCTTCAAGCTTGCACCTGCTGGCGGGTACAGGGCGTGTTTTCACAAGAGGCATCTGCATTCCTGTGTTGTGCACCAGACCTGTGAACTACAGAAAAGGAGAAGTACTGTATGAAAAGGAACCAGGAGGCTCTTGCCAGCCACTATAGAAGAGGATGATCAGGAATCAAGGTGAAGTGCCAGTCTTCTACATAATATCTGAGCTCCTCTACTGGCAACTTAATGGCAAAAGCCTCTCATTCCCAGTGTATTCCCAGTGTATCATTGCATAATTACATTCAGCAAACGAGAGCTATCTACTTACATACAGGACTGGGTGTTCTTCTCCTTTGAACTCCAGAAACAGGACTGCCCCAGGCTAAAGTCAGGGTTCTGGAGAACAGGGGAACTATTGAGGTGGGCTTTGAGTTCGTTGAACACCTCTTCTTCCCACTGAGTTCAGCATAGTTTCTCTGGAAGCCTCTTTGGGTACTGTTACTATGGGGCTGGACCAGGGGCTAGTTGACACCTCAAATGATGCCATGCCGCAACCTGGTGTCCACCACAACACTTAGGGCATGGGGCTTGATAAAGACATTGACGAATGATCCCTCCAGGCAGCATCTTGATATCTTGGCGCACAAGATGTGTAAGCCCCGGGTCAGTGGAGAACACATCCATAAATTGGTCCACCAGTTTACTCAGCTCTTGGTTCTGTGTTGGTGATAGATCCTCTCCTCGCTGAATTAAATCATGGATGTGTTCTGTAGCAGAAAGAGAGACAAGAGCTGAAGTGTGCAGTATGGGTTCTATCCACCATTTTAACATATTTACATGGTAAGGCTCAGTGCATTTGCACTTACCCGGCTGTCAAAGCTAATAGTTTACTGCCCTGACTCACGATGGTGAAAGATCCTTGCCAGCGGGCCAAGAACTTATGTGTAGCACTGGGCAGGAGCAGCAGCACATGATTGCCCACCTGAAACTCATCGGACTGACCGGTCTGACATAGGCATGCTCCTCTCCTTGTGCTTTTTGCATGTGTTGTTGAGCAAGAGGTAGAACATTACTTATGCTACTTTGCGAGTCTTGTACGTATTCTTTAACTGATTGGAATGGAGAGGGTTGCTCCTAACAGGCTTCTTTGGTGATGTCGAGTAGTTCATTCAGCCGACGGCCAAAGAGCAGCCCGAATGGTGTGAAACCGGTGGAGGCATGCAGCGTTTCGTGGACCGCAAACAGGACATGTGGGATCATCTGGTCCCAGTTGCGGCCGCTCTCATCCACACAGCATCCACTTCAGTATCTGGTTGAACTGCTCCATGTTGTTGGTTTGGGGATGATACACCGAGGTGTGGATCTGCTTAAGCCGCAACAGCCGTACCTTAATCGGATTTCCTTGGGGAGTCCCACTCTGTTAAATAGCTGAACAAACTCTCTCATAACGTTTATTTGAAGTAGTTTTAGTCAGTGGAACAGCCCCTGGGTAGCGCGTAGTGTAGTTGACGATGATGAGAATGTACTCATGCATATTCACAGACTTGGGCAATGGCCAACCTCTGTGTTGAGCCCTACCCAGTGGAAGCAGTCTTTGATCTTTTTAATAGTGTTGGTGATCCCTAGATGGCCTCCAGAGGGAATCAAATGTGCTAGATGTATGACTGTGTCAACTTTGGCCTGGGGGACCACCCAAAAATCAAAGTCAGTTCCTCTATGAGTAGTATGATATTACAGCAAGTTATTCTTTACCAGAAAATATGATGCTGTTTGGGGCTGCTGGGTTGCTCCAGCTTCACCCTCTATCATTATCACCTGAACCGAGCAGTTTTTGGGCCGCGGGTCCTCTCACTGTAATTGGGAGAAACTACCATCTTTCTTGACTTGTTGGGATATAGAGACAAGGGGATTAGAGGGATGACTAGCCTCACCTTCAGTTTCAGCATCGCTGCCATTTCAAGGTAGTTGCACCAACCACACCGGCTGTGTCACTGCTGCCTTTCTCCACTGCACTCTGTGGCCACTGTGCATACTTTGAACTTGGGTCTCTTTTTGACCCATAGATGGGAGCAGCCGAAAGACTAACAACAACTAATGACATGTGGGAAGAAGCTGTTGCACGAACTAGATGTGAGGGCCAGAATGCTTTGGTACCTTTTTCCCGATAGCAGAAGGATAAAGAGTGAGTGTGAGGGTTGGGGCTTTGGGGATGGAGCTTGTGGTGTACTTGTTTGTGATAGAGAGAAGAGAGACCCTGATGATCTTCTCGGCTGCTGTTACTATCCGCTGTAGGGTCTTGCGGTCCGAGATGGCACAATTCCCAAATCAGACAGTGATGCAGTTGCTGAGGATGCTGAGGATGCTCTCAATAGTCACTCCATGCTCTCCTGAAGTCAACAACCATCTCTTTTGTTTTAGCAGCCTTTAGATGTCAACATTCGGATGACAAAAGACCACCTTTACAACAGTGCGTTAGCCTCTGTACTTCCTCTCTGTATGCTGACTTGTCATTCTTGCTGATAAGACCCACAATGGTCGTGTCATCAGCAAACTTGACAATGTGGTTGGAGCTGTGTTTTGCTACACAGTTGTGAGTCAGCAGAGTGAACAGCAGTGGACTGAGCACACAGCCCTAAATGAGACCTTCTGGTCAGAAAGTCCAGGATCCAATTACTGAGAGAGGTGTTCAGGCACAACAGGCTCAGCTCCCCGAGTAGGTGTTGGGGGATGATAGTATTGAATGCTGAGCTGAAATCTGTGGACAATATTCAAACGTAGTTGTCCTTGTTGCCTATGTGTGTGAGGGCCAGATGGAGTGTGGTGGAGATGGCGTCATCTGTGGAGCGGTTAGGGCGATACACAAACTGCAGTGGGTCCAGTGACAGGGGCAGCAGGGTCTTGATGTGTCTCATGACGAGATGCTCAAAGCACTTTGTGATGATTGGTGTGAGTGCAACAGGACGGTAGTCATTGAGACAGGAAACAGAAGACTTCTTTGGCAGGTGGTCTTGAAGCATGTGGGAACGACAGCGTTGCTCAGAGATATTTTGATGATGTTGCTAAGAACATCCGCCGTACACGTTCTGCCAGGGATATGGTTTGTTCCAGCAGTTTTATGTGGGTTGACTCATCAAACAAGAGTCATTCTGCTCATAGAACCTGTTTAGCGCATCTGGTAGGGAGTCATCACTGTCATAGGCAGGAGATGGCTTATATGAAGGTGGAGTCTTGGATTCTTTAAAAGTGCATGGACCTCCGCAGTAATCAATTGTTTCTGGTTGGGGTGTGAGATGATGTTCTTAGAGACAGTGTCGTCACCGGTGCACTTGTTGATGTAGCTGATGACGTGTTCTCCTGTTGGTGAAGTCAGTGTAAGTTGCAGCCTCGCTGAACATGTTCCAGTTAGTGCTTTCAAAATAGTCCTTCAGAGCAGAGATGGCTCCTGCTAGCCAGGTTTTCACCTGCTTCAGAACTGGTTTTGAACTCCTGATGAGTGATCTGTATGTTGGAATTAGCAAGGTGGGGGTGAGGCTTGTATTCCATGATAAATAATTTGCATATATAAACAGTAAACAGAGAAGGAGTTATATACACTGAGTGCAATGATTATAGCTGGATGCAGTGAAGGAAGATATTGTACCATATTGTACCATGGTTATGATATCGTGGTCTGAGAAGTTTCAATTCAATTCAAATCAATGTATTGTCATTGTTAAAAATAACAAGTATAAATAACAACAAGATATTGTTTGGCATCATCTCCCGGAATGTAATAAAGTGCAACCATAGTGCAGCAATGCAATAACTATAACGGCTATGTGAAGTAGGATATACCTGCATAAAGAATCGCAATAAAATACACACATTTATGGTTTCAATGTGACAAAATGTAGAAAAGTTCAAGAGGGATGAATACTTTTGCAAGGCACTGTTGACTTCACTGTGCTTCGAGGTAGTGAGAAAGCCTTTGAAATGTTTTTGTATCCATCTCCTGACTTGTGACAGTTACCCTGCTTGCCACACATCCTCTTCAACCACCTGGTTTCTTGGCATAGCAACTGGTGTTGGTGGTCCTGGTTAGATCCCCTGCAATGTGGATAAAATGATACTCTGTGCTCTTCTCTTTCTCACCATGGCACTATTGGAGAGTTGGAATTCAACATCTTTGGAGCTTCTGGAGTCAACAATCAGCTCTTTTTTTTCTTTCCAATATTGAGATATACAATGTTGGGGGTTGAATTTCCTCACATGATAGACTTTAAACATGAAGTCGAAGGGATGAAAGCTTCAGTTCTTAGCTGGGTTTGGCTCCTACTGAAGAGCCTGGTGAAAGTTCTTTTCCAGGCTTGAATACAAACGGGCCAAAATGTGTGGAAGGGATTTACAACCTCAAGGGAGGTTCCTGTGAGGGCAGGTTGCAATGCCATGGCTTGCCATCCATCCTATATGACAAAAAAAACAAAGGACAAAGACCAAGAACTGCCTGGTCCCTTGCGGCTGCAGGCAACTGGCCTCCTGAATGTAGGTCAGTTCTTATGGTCTGTTCAGAGTACAAATTGGATCAGGCATGCATAGAACTGAAGTTGATGATAAGCTCCTTTTAAGGGACTCAAAAGACCTACTAGACTTCATCTGTCCATGTGAACCCTGATGACTGTCACCTAAATAGACAGTTAGAATGGTTCAGGGTCTCCTGGAGGACCTCTTTAATAACACCTGGAAGACAGCAGGATCGTTCACCAGGCTGAGGAGCATAACTAGCTATTTATATTGCCTAGATGGCATGATGAACACAAACTTACGCAGATCAAATCAGAGAGAAAGAAAAAAAGAGAGTAAACCCTGGCTTATTGAAGGCTTTCAAAGGCATAACTCATTTAAGATACATATAGTTCTGGACTAATGTAGAACATAGCTTCTCACAACTGGGTCTCATGATGACCCAAAGGCCTCCTTCAATCTGTTTATGCATGCCAAGGCAGGGTTAGATTGGCCAGACCCCGAGGGTTAGATCCTGCCTCTGCCACTATGATTGGACTAATCTCAGTTTGCAGCCCAAGATCTCCCTGTTGACAGCATGCTAGAGAAGACAATCTTGCAGTGAGTGGGGCAAACCATAGGACAACAACAGCAGTACTTCTACCTTCCAATTGACCTGGCTGCACTAAAGCAGCTTATCCCATGGCTACCATAAGAGATGACTTTGCTGGTTCAGATGTTCAAATGTCGACTTGTATTACTGACAAAGTGAAGGACTGATGGAGCACCATTTAACAGCATATTCCTTCAGATGGCCAATTTGCAAAAGTCATTTTCCAATTACTTTTTGTCCCACCCGTTTGTACTAAACTAACAGCAGCACATTAAACTCCAGATGTGGTTGTATGCAGCCGTCTGTATATATTGGAGAATCTATGCTCAACATAAGAGTAATGAAAGTCTCATAGTGACTGGAGCAGCCTGATGATCTTGGTCCTCAATTCCATCTGTTCAATCTTAGGTGTAGCTCACTTTAATTTGACTCTCAATTTGACTAAAGGATATTAGCAGATAATCCTAGCTTTCTAATAAAAGTATTATCAATTGAATAACAAAAGGCTTCTAGGCTAGCATCTTAAATATGTCCCCAGATGAGAGTGATTCAGATAAAGGGACCAGAGCTAATGGGGCAAAGCTCCAGACCATCACAGGCTCCCTTTCCTGACACATGCCATTTTTGTTCCAGGTGAATGCCTACTGCCAGCCTGGCACAATACTGCCTCTACCTGCGTCTTCCCTTGAGAGGCATGTCTAGCAGCACCTATGTGTAGCTGCATAGGTTCCAAAAGTACTCCCCAGGGTCAGTCTACAGTATAAGTGCTTAAAAGGAGATGAGAGGCTATACCTGCAAATC
Organism: Clarias buthupogon; assembly: GCA_030014345.1. NCBI lineage: Eukaryota > Metazoa > Chordata > Actinopteri > Siluriformes > Clariidae > Clarias > Clarias buthupogon. The sequence goes on from JAQMYK010000033.1 coordinate 6,940,981, forward strand.
ACTGAATTCCATGCTAACTTAGTGTTTCCCACATCATTCATGCAGATGATTCTTGATTTTGATGGATAATTCAAACCACCAAATCACCTGGAGCATTTCCTCTGAGTGCTCTGATTCCTTTGGGTGGCCTGAATATAAGTTGCCAGGATGGTTGGTTGTTTTAGAAAGAACTGGCACAAAACTTCCCTGCATAATTGTCCCCTGAATGACTACTCTGCAAGGTACATAGGAAAGATGACTTCACCTCCCCTTGGGTGTGGGTAATATTTACATTCTAAGGATGTAATATAAGCATCTGTAGTGATTCACATGGATTCTGCCACAGCAGCACTACTGAGGTGTGGTTTCAACTTGTGACTAATAACAGAGGCAGAAGTGATTTGGACCTGCAACTGCACCTGGACTTAATCTATGACAAACAGACATATCCTGCACCTCTGTGAACAACTTAGCCCATGTTTAATCATGGTTTTTAATCCCCTCGCTAGGGACACACTAGTCAACAAAGCACTGACTTGGGTCTGCTGAATCTCTCAGAACATCTGAACATACTGATGGTGAGCATGTAGGACAGTGTCCATAAGTCGTTGAAACAAGGCAGGAGCAAATTAAGAAATACTCTGTATTGTCAGTGACCTTGTATCGTGCTGAATGCAATTTTTCCCTTTGTCTCTAGTTTCTGGGGAACCTGCCAGTAACCGTTGATGAGGTCCAGTGTGGATAGATGGATGGACAGAAGGATGAATGGATATATAGTGTACCGGGTCTGGCATATGAACAGAACACACAGGATGCAGAGGTGAACATCTCATCAACAGTTGCCTTTAATGAACACTTTTCAAGCAAACAAAAATATGCAGTTATTAGTTATGCTAAGTGAAAGCACAGGCTCGAGAGCTACCTTGGAGAGGTGCACAGGTTTGTGCAGAGCAGGTGAGACCATTGGTGCAGAGCAGGTGACGCGATGTACACAGAGACAGCAGAGCACATGCGAGACAGCCTGGAATCGTCATCCTTTTCTGAGCCTCCAGCTCATGTGAGTTTTGTCGGCCTACCCCCTTGTTAGGCATTCCCTATATTGTGTGTGCAGTGAGTGCGAGAAGCGCCTGCACTGAGTGCCCAGCAGGTGTAAGCTTGAAGCTGGGGGGGCGGAGATGCTGTAACATCCCCGCCCCCCCCAGCTTCAAGCTTACACCTGCTGTATGGATTCTGTAAAACTGTATTAAGAGAAACCATTGGGTTATCTGGGGGTTAGTGTCTGTAGCTCTCGCCAGCCACTATAGAGGAGTGAATTGCTTATTAGAGTGAAGTGCCGCCCTTTCAGATAATAACACAGCCTACACTCTACAGCCTGCAATTCTATAGTACCATAATTTCTTGTAGCTGCTGCAAGCTTTTTACTCACATACAGGATTGGGTGTTCAACCCTCAAACACCTGAGGAAGGACTGCCCCAAGTCCAGTGTCTGAAGCGTTGGTCTGGATGATGAAGGGGCGGTTGAAATCAGGGTTTCGAAAGATGGTGGATCTAGTGAGGTGGGCTTTTAGGCTATTGAAAGCCTGTTCTTCTCGCTGAGACCATCAAACCTTTCCTGGAAGTCGGAGAGGGGTGCTGCCAAAGAGGAGAAGAGTGGTACAAAGCGACGATAATAGTTTGGTAGTCCAAGGAAGGCACATACCTGTTTCTTTATTTTTGGGCGTGGGTATGATCAGACACGCTTCAGTTTTTCCTTTTACGGCTTCCGCCGTATTTGATATGATACCCAAGGTACTGTGCCTCAGATGGAATTTCCGGGGGTTAGCTGTGAGACCTGCCTTACGCAGTTCACTCAATACCTGTTTCAGGTGGTGCAGATGATCATACCAGATAATTAAGTGGATCATAACATCATCTAAATAGGCAGCCGAAATATAGCCGCTGAAAAGTAGCTGGGGCACCGTGGAGACCAAAGGGCAAGACCCCATATTACCAATGGCCATTGTCTGTCGAGAAGGCCATCTTTGTTTTGGTTTCTGGCATAAGGGCCAGCAGCCAAAAGCTCTTCGTCAGGTCGAATGTGGAGATGAGTTGGTCATGATACCATACAGTAACCACCTCAGCATTAATGGCGTGATGGCAGGCCTCCACGAGCTGCTCCATGAGTTCGCTCAGCTCCTGGTTCTGAGTGGTCAGCATTAATGGCGTGATGGCAGGCCTCCACGAGCTGCTCCATGAGTTCGCTCAGCTCCTGGTTCTGAGTGGGCATCCTCTCCGATGGATGAGATTGTGGCTTTGTTCTGCAGCAGAGAGAGAGAGAGGCAATGGAAGAGGAGCGAGGTATCGGTTCTATCCACTGTTTGAGTAAATTAATATGATACAGCACGGTGCATTTGCGCCTACCCGGCTGTTGCAGTCGATAATTCACTGGCATGACTCATTCCGCAAGTCATGAAGAGTGAAGAGTCCTTGCCAGTGGACCAGAAATTGGCACTGGGGAGGAACGACAGTACACGGTCGCGCACCTGGAATACGCAGTTGCACTGGTGCTTTCTGCATATGCTGCTGGACGATAGGGAGCACTTTACCTTGCAGATCTATATATTTGATTACTGACTCGAACGGTGATGGCTGCTCCTCCCACACTTCTTTACCAATGTCGAGCAGACCACGCAGCCAGCGGCCGAAGAGCAGCTTGAAGGGCATGAACCCAGTGGAGGCATGCAGCATTTCTGTGGACTGCAAACAAGATGTGGGATCTAGAATCGCTGTTGTTTGATAAGCCTCAATCCCAGGTAAGTTGGCTCCTTGTTAGGCATACCCTATGTTGTGTCCGCAGTTTGTGTGTGTGCGAGACGCACCTGCCCTGAGTAGCCCGCCATCAGTGGGGCCTGGTCCCAGTTGTGGCCACTTTTGTCCACCACTCTCCGGAGCATCCGCTTGAGTATTTGATTGAAACGTTCCACCAAGCTGTCCATCTGGGGATGGTACACTGACAGGCGGATCTGCTTAATCTCCAACAGCCAGCACACATAACACATTTGTTTGGACATGAATGGCATAACCTGGTCAGTGAAGATTTCCTTCAAGAGGCCCACTCTGCTGAAGAGCTCACCAGCTCTCTCATGATTGTTTTTGATGTGGCCTTCCGCAGACAAACAGCCTCTGGGTAGTGCATGGCATAATCGGCAATTACCAATATGTACTTGTGACCTTTCACCAATTTTGGCAACAGCTGGATCAGGTCCATTCTTATCCTCTCAAAGGGTTAGCTGATTATGGGCAGTGCAATCAGCGGTGCTGAGGTGGGTTTTGCCTGACAAAATTGCACACCTCTGTGTTGGCCACGCCCAGTGAAAACTATCCTTGATCTTTTCTATCATGCTATTTATTCCAAGGTGGCTGCTGAACGGTGTCATTTGTACAACAGTATCAACTTTTGTCTGCAGGACTTCCAAGAGATCAACATTAGTTTCTCGTCATACAGGCTGATAATGTAACAAGCTATTTCGTACTAAGAAGTATGAGGCTGGCTGGGGCTGCGGGGCTGCTCCTATGCATCCTGGATGAGGCAAATGATTGTAGTGTTGCCTACAAATTTCAGGAGCTTGACAGAGGGGTCTGTAGAGGTGCAATAATTCGTGTAGTGGGAGAAGAGCAGTGGGGAATAAGCATATCCCTGGTGGGCTTCAGTGTTGGTAGTGTGGCTGTTGGATATGAATTTCCCCAGTTTCACTAGCTGTTGCCTGTCTGTCAGTAAACTGGTGATCCACTGAAAGAGAGCTGGGTGACCGTATTAAAAGCTGTTGTAAAATCTATTAACAAGACCCTTGCATAAGCCCCAGTTTGTCCAGATGTTGCAGGATGAAGTGTAGTCCCATGTTGACTACATCACCCACAGACTTGTTTGCTTTATAAACTAAGGGTCCAGTGATGTCCTTTAGATGTCCTCTAGATAAGGTATGTTTTGTGGTTTCCCACAGCATATATTTTAAAATGATTAATTCATTTAGATAATTTATATATTTTTCAGTTTCAACAACACAAAAAAAAACAGACCACCTTAACGTAAAAAGGTTTAGTAACTTTTAGTAATCTTCCAAGATGCTGTCACGACTGCTTCGACCCCAGTAATCTAAAACCGCAAACTCATCACAATTGAGTGCATTAGGTACGATAGAGATACTCTTATTTCGATTGGTATACAATGTACTCACAATTCTACGTTTTTTAACCCGGATCCAAGTTGGCTGAGTAAGATGACCTCAGGGCCAGGGTAAAGTTCCAGAGGGACATTCGGGACTGCAATCTCCTCTGTTTCACTGAGACATGCCTGAACCAAGCGGTGCTGGACCATGCCATCCAGCCGGCCGAGTTCTTCTTCTGGACAGAACCTTGGAATCAGGGACATCAAGTGGAGGCGGCATGTATTTAATGGTGAACAACAGCTGGTGCAACAGTGTGAGTGTTGTTCCTCTTATACGCTCCTGCACACCCAACCTGGAACTATTGACCACCGTCTCTTTTACCTTCCTCTGGAGTTTACATCGGTCAATACAGTATCATCGCCATCAAGCGGACACGGTGATTGCCTTAGACACTCACTCAACACCAAACGGAACACCGGGAAGCTGCGCGTATTGTGGCGGGGTACTTTAACAACGCCAATCTCAAACAAGCAATGCGCAATTTTTATCAGCATATCACCTGCCCCACCAGGGGCGAAAGGACACTGGATCATTGTTATACAAAGACGGCTACAAGGCACAATCTCGGAAGCAGATGTGGGATTCTTCGGGAAACTAGCGGATGATACCGTAAAAAAAATATGGTAACACAAAAAGTGTATGAGCATCAGAACGTTTCCCAATCAGAAGCCGTGGGTAGATAAAACTATCCGGAATGCTCTGAGATTTCGAATCGCTGCCTATAATGCCGGACTTGCGTCTGGTTAAGGAGGCGAAGCAGCGCTATGGGGGGAAACCAATAAAGTGACTCTAGGAGCCTGTGGCAGGGATTAAGGACAATGACGAACTATAAAGCACCAACATCCGGTATGACAAACATGGACGTGTCTCTGGCAGATGAGTAGAACACCTTCTATGCTTGCTTCGAGGCTGCAGCTAAAGATGCTAGCGATGCAGACAGGAAGACACTGCCATCACCAGAAATGTGTTCATCATCTCCAAGCATGACGTGAGGAAAGCCTTCAGGAGAGTGAACACCAGGAAAGCCGCAGGACCAGACGGCATCTCAGGTCGAGTCCTTCGAGCCTGCACAGCCAGCTAGCACCTGTCTTCACAGAGATATTCAACCTCTCCTTATCCCAGTCGGTAATCCCCACATGCTTTAAAGAGTCCAACATTGTTCCTGTCCCTAAGAAACCTGTCCCTGCTTTTCTCAATGATTATCACCCTGTAGCTCTCACCTCAGTAGTGATGAAGTGCTTTGAGCGGCTGGTCAGAGACTTCATCATTTCTTCACTACCTGACACACTTGACCCCACAGTTTGCTTACCGTCCAAACCACTCTACAGACGATCTCTCACCTCCTCCACACATCTCTCACTCACCTGGACACAATTTAAAATGGTCTTTGTCGACTACGGTTCAGGACATCACGACCTGGTTTGGGAACAGCACCATGCAGGACAGACGAGCTCTACAGAGGGTAGTGAGATCAGCTGAGCACATCATCTGCACCAAGCTCCCTGACTTGCACTCAATCTACAGCAAACGGTGCTGGACCAAGGCCAGGAAGATCGTGAAGGACTTCAGCCACCCCAACAATGGACTGTTCTCTCTGTTGCGGTCAAGAAAGTGATTTCGCTCCCTGAGGACCAACACAGAGAGACTGAGGAGGAGGTTCTTCCCGCAGGCGATACCGTCTCTAATTCAGAACACTACATAGGACTAAACCTTTTTTGCACATTACAAACTTACAGACATTTGTAAAAAAAAAAAAAAAAAACTTCCCGTATTGGTACAGTTAGGATTTTCCTTTATTTTATATAGTGTTGTTGTACAGCTAGGTATATATCTTCTATAGATATATTTTTCCTTAGCTAAAGTTATTTTCTATATTTTATTTCTTATTTTATTCCATATTTATTTTCTATTAATAATCTTTTTTTAAGGTCACAGGCGATCATTTAAGCATTTCATTGCATATCGTACTCTGTATGATTGTGTATGTGACAAATAAAATTTGAATTTGAATTTGAACAAGTTACACAGCTTTTTTGAGTTTACTCAAATTTTAGAGGAATTTGGTGGCCAACCAAAATATTTCACATTGCTGTTTAGTTGACACAACGTGTACCCAGTTCAAAATCTTAAGTTGACTCAACTTGTAATTCAAATATTTAAGTCAGCTCACGTAGTATTGGTTGTGGGCTCAATTGATTATATTTCTCTAGGGTTGACTTCACCCAATTTTTCATCTACTCAAGAGGTAAGATGTCTTCCATTGATGTAGTTTGTTAAAGTGATTGTTTTTCTATAAAAAACAAGTTAAACACACAAATATTACTTAAAACTTTATTCTTCCAAAACTAGTCTAAGTTAAAACAGTGATTTGCACAAAACAGGAGAATACACATTCTATTTTGCTTTAAGGTCAATAAAATACCTGGAGACCACCAGATGTTTACTGATTCTTTTACATTACAACATCATAACCATTTTTAAACTTTTAAAAACTAGCAAAGATTTGACTTTGACACAAAATAAGTGTCCATGGCAACAAGAGTATGTCCAAATCCAATAATAATTATTCAGATGGCTTCATACGTGCATGTCCAGTCGCCCAGACCCTCAAAGACTACAGTCCCCTCCAACAGCTTGTTCATGCTCCTCCAGTAGCTCCAAAAGGCTAGCCGTCACCCCCTAACCCATCCTCATGGGCTTATAAATCACGCATCTCAGTGAAGGTGTTAGGATTATGGGATTAACCACAACCTTCACACCAGCTATCTATCATCAGGCTTGCTCTGGAGCTGATTGTCTTCCTCAGGCCTGGAGAAATCTCATAAACACACACGAGGCAATGTTCAGGAGATATCCAAAATTTTAATGCACAGACAGGGATATATACTGTATAGAGCAGTACAAACAAGTATGTGCGTCACACTGTTTCTGGGCAGATAATACAATCATGTACAGTATACAGGTTAACAGAAAAAGAAACAGAAAAAAAAAACAGACATGATATTCGCAGAACTAATTTACTATTGTCTTGTCACAACCTGTACAGAGTCTTCTTTTACCATATAAGGGAGAAGATCAGAGTTTGCAGAAGTATGTACAATGTGCATGGTGCATTCGAAGAATTCGAAGACAGACATCTTAACATGGCACAACTTTAACTTCCGGCACAAGTATATGATTACATGAGTAATCGGCATAGTTTATAGCTTTAGTCATAACTTTATTGCACACACATGAGAATACACATTATGGATCATCATTAGAAATGCTAATCATATTTCCTATATTCCCAACAATTGCCCCCTTTTATTCTTAAGAATAACATTCGTAGAATAACATGTAGAGTCCCTTTGTTGTCTTCAAGGGGAAGTAGGGTATCAGCTGTGAAGACGGCAGCACAGGAACACAACCTGAAACATATCTATACACAAGAGCCTGCATAAAATGGAGAATACATGGGCCGAAGAGACAGAGCAACAATAAAACAAGTATAACTGGCAAAATGAGAAATGAGATAAAGTACCAGACTCATAAGAACTATTATTAATTATCACTAATTGCCTTTCTTGACGCTACAGATCAGCACTCGTCCCACCACACCACCAAAACTATGGTTAAAGGAGAAAAGACAATTTACAGTTGGACTGACTGCTAACTGTAGAGTTTCAACAGTCTCAGCAACAGGATGCCCTGTTATGGCTCAAGCAGGGTGGTTTCGTTTTCAGCTTACACTTGTCCTTTTACCTATATTTAGAGATCATAGAGCATAAAAGACAGAAAGGAATAAAAGCACAGTTTAGTATCAAATTTTAAGATTATATAGAAGAAACCATTGGGGCTGCAGGCGCGGGCTTTAATCTGGAAGCATGGATCCACTGTGGAAAAAGATCAGTAAATTGCAGGCTTTTTAGAAGGGACCTGTCGGTTTATGAAGTAAAGAATTATTGTTGTATATACGTGTATATACAACAATATATATATATATATATATATATATACATGCTGTCTAGAGGTTAATGAATCCCCTTTCTATATTTACATTTACATTTAGGCATTTGGCAGACGCTCTTATCCAGAGAAACTTACAAATAGTGATTTAAAGTTTACATCACTGGATACATACTTACACTGTGTTAACTAGGTTAATAGTTAAGTGCCATTAGTCCACTTTTTATTTTTTCGGGGAGGGGGGGTAGGTTTGTCCAAGTACTGGAGAAACAGATGCGTCTTGAGTCGTTGTTTAAAGATAGTCAAAGTCTCTGCTGTACGGACATCTA
>JAQMYK010000033.1:6949541-6964876 GCA_030014345.1 Clarias buthupogon
CAGTGCGTGGTGTGATTAGAGCAGAGAGGTAAGTGGGTGCTGGGCCATTTTTAGCTTTGTAGGCAAGCATCAGCGTTATGGAATGGAAACGAATGAGATGAATGAGTCATCTCCATCTCTTCCGAGGGGAACAGGGAAAGCAGTTCTAAGAGGAAAATAATGTCATTCTCAATTTACAAAAAAATAAAGAAAAGCAAGAAGAAGAAGGACTAGAACAAAAAAATTAAGCAGCTTGAAAACACCAGTATAAATATCACAAGAGAAACGCAGACTAAAGTAAAAAAAATATATACATTTAAACAGAACAAAACAATTAATAAAGATATTCAATTCCAGTATACACTAAAAAAATATCCTTTAAATGAAATAGTTCTATATCTATAAGACCCATATTTATTACTAGAAATTATAAAATTAACTGATTCATTTTCTAATATTTCTGAATACTTAATCAATTGGGATAAATCATCTACTTGTCTACAGTATATACCATTATTTATCTATTTCCATTACACCAACAGCTGGGATGTGGTATCCCATATACTACCTATCACTCCATGCACTAATCATATTACATATTTAGGAATTAATGTTGGCGGCACAGAGGCTTAGTGGCATTGTCAAGTTGCACCTTCAGGGTGCAGTTTTGATTCCCACCTTGGGTCTGTGTTCCTTGAGTTTCCTACAGGTACTCCAGTTTCCTCCCACAGTCCAAAATACATGCAAATGTGTATGTGCCCTGCAATGAATTGGCACCCTGTCCAGTCTCCTGGAATATGCTTCAGGGTCCCCATGACCCTGTATACAGTTATCAAAATGACAATACTCCCTAAATCTATTTTTAATGATTCTGACACCACCGAACCTCACATGGTTTAAATCTCTGGACTCAACAATTTCTCAACAATACATTCATTCTACTAGATAACCAATGTCCCAAGAATTAAACTGACCACTCTACAGAAACAAACAAAAAAAAAAAGAAAATTTTTTGAAAGAAAATTGAAAGCACCTTATTACAAATGGACGCATCCTAACCCATCAGAAAATATATAGTTAGAGATTGAACAGACAATTTGAAAGAACATTCAGATTTTGGACGTACCCTTCTGTAGCCAGACAATTAAAAAGCACTCCACAGATTTCACTTAAATTTATCTTATTTTTTGGAAGTTTTCCTGATTTTCTCACTAATTTAGTCGTGTCCAATTCCTGCCCATCACTAGGAGGCTCCCACATTAAGTCTACTACTACCACTCAGTCGGGAGGGCCTCCGAAGCACGTGACGCCAGCCGACCGCATCTTTTCGAACTGCTCGCTCACGCACCGTTGGGAACGGCGTAACACACTCGGAGGACAGCGCTATCCGCTCCTTCCACCTGCGCGAGCTCACGGACACTCCTGGCTGTAGAGCCATGATTAGCACTAAGTACCTCTCATCCCTCCCCTCTGAGAGAGCTTGGCCAATCAGCTCTCTCTAGACCTCTGGCTGCGAGAGGTTACAGCATCAGCCAGGAATCGAACCAGTGATCCCCAGATGATAGGGCGAGCACTTTACCACTGAGCCACTTGGAGGCTCAGATTTCACTTAAATGGATAGAAATTGTTTAAAATGAGATTTACTTCAGACATTTGTTCACACTGCACACAAAACAACCCAGACACCTACTTTCATACCATCTGGCATTGCACCCTAATTAAAAAAATTCTAGGGAAAAATCACTGAATCACTATTCGTATTTCACATCCCATGTCACATCCCATACTCCCACTCCCTCTGTATACTAAGTGACATATCTACGTACTGTATAAACAATTTAAACAACACAAACAGTAAATTACTCATTGTGCCACTAACTTTTGTCAATAAAACTATACTTTATATGCATATACTGTATGATGGGAAAAGAGATGAGAAGAGGTAACAACTTTGAAATCAATATAGATTATTATTATTATTACTACATCTGTTGTACAATTTTAAAGGGTTTTATTCATTTGCATACATACACCCCTTACACTTGCGCACACACACAGTTTGCATGTTTGTTAATGGGGAGGCTTCAGATAACTGCATTTGGGTTTTCGAATATGTCAGGTACAGTAGAACAAAAGTTATCATTAGTTTTATTAACCTGTAAATTTGACAGAATATGGGAATGATGTTGCAAAAATGACTATCAAAAAACTATAAAAATGAGCATATAACCAAAAACAAACATAAAAACACTTGATCACAAGTATGTGTTATTTCTTTGCCTATTAGACCCAGAAAAAGGTCATGTTGTCTGATGAGCCAACATTGACATTATTCCATAGCAATGGGAGTGTCAAAGTTAGAAGGGAAGTGTTTCTGAAATGAAACATATATAATGAATATAATTAAACACTTTTTCATTAAGTAATGAAGCAAACTAATGAAAAATTGTCACAAGAACTATAAGTAACTGGCTCAGCATCTTTGTGCTTTTTTTGAGGAAGAACGACATTGTTCCTGTGGTGGAAGTAAAAAAACAAAAATTGTTATATATAACAATTATTATTATTATTATTTTTTATTTTAGTTCCATCACAGGAACAATCTTGTGTGTGTATACTGTATACTGTATATATAAAGAACACATCAAAACACAGACAACAATTTACCTCTTTTTATGGTAAAGTCAAGTTTAAAGTAAATCAGGCTGAAGTTTTTTACATGATGCATTTAATTTTGTTAGTATTTTACAACCATAAAGCACATTTAGCAAAATATATATATATTTTTTTTTTTAAAGTTAGAAAATACATTCTCATATGACCTCATGAAAAAAATGTTGATTAAATATTAAACAAAAGCATGGATATAACACATACATTATTATTTGAAGAAATGCTGCTACATGAATTTAGTATTGAATACATTAATCAAGTAGAATATTTAAAAGTCTTTATCATGAAGAGCTTTTGTATCCAATTTATTAAAATGCCAACTGTAATATTGAAACACAAAAATAATAAACTTCTAGTTAAGATATTTGATGTTTCTATAAAAATTTATAATGGTACAGAACAAATTTATAATGGTACAGAACTAATAAAATGTCTGTTAAATGACACTCAAGCCTCATATGTTTTTTACATTTTTTATTGCTATCAACAATTCTTTGTTTACAATAAAGAATCAAGTTGTTAGCATCTTGGATATCTGCCCGTTCTAGAACTTCAGAAATGTTACATCATTGTGGCCAGTGCCATAGGAGTAGCATACTAACATTATACTATCGTAACCAGTGGCACACTATTATATAATTACTATTATGGAGATTCTGCAATAATGTCTGAACATTGTGATCACCATTTTATCTTGTGAGCATTAAAACATTTACACAGCATCTCTCAAACAGCATGCCTTTATCATGAAGACCACCGAATCCCTCAAATGTACTGGCAAAGAAACTGACCACCCATTCAGGATCACTCTAGTATAGTGCCATATGTCTAAGTCACCTTCTCAAGTGACAAACACTAATTTGGAAAATGTCTAATGCTAATAATCATAGTAGGTAGATATGTTATTGATCCTGAAGTGGAAATATATGTGTAGTGCAACTCCACACCAAAGCTCAATATCGAACCCCAAATGTTCAGATGTACAAAGCAGAAACTCTATATTCTCACGTGTTAGTCTCTGATTAAAGTAAAATCATATGTTCTTAATGTTAATGTACATTATATATGCCCAATAACATTTGAAAATCCCTAGGTTATAGTCCCAAAAAACAAAAAGGTAAAAACTCATGGCCTTTCTGGACTTCCATACTTATGTAATTTTAAAATGTCAACATTTTAAAATCTTCCAAAATATTTACAAAACTGTGGCTTCGAGGCACTGTCCCTATGAACATGAAGTTTAAGCTGCATTGCTGTTAGTATTTGTATTTAAACAGTTACAGTATGAACGAAAATGTTTGCAGCTTTCAGTTTTTATTTCTGTCCTCCATGCTGTATACATTCCCAGGTTGTTTCCTGTAGTTGCCAAGATGTTTGACATCTCCTGAAAAAGCTTATTTGTATTTTTTATTATAGCTCTACATCAGAAAATGACTTATTTCCTTGCTCTTTAAAGCGGTTATTAAGCATGGAGTTTGTGCAAGTGTTAGTGCGTGATACCTCCTCTGTGAATGCTGTTTCCAGCACTTTCAAGATAGACTTCCGCACCTTATCTTTGAAATCCTGACCAATGAACACATATAATAATGGGTTCAGGCAGCTGTTAAGAAAAGCCAGGCTAGTGGCTATGGGAATGCCAGTTGTAGTTATATGCTCCAGAATAGGGCTAGTCACAGGGGACATGTGGTGAGCCATCTCGATCAGCACCAAGATGTGGTATGGAGCCCAGCATAGGAAAAAAGCCGTTATCACAGCAGCGATGATCTTAAAAGGGCGTCCTGTGCGACCAGACATTGAACGGTTTCTTTTGAGGCGATGAATGATGATTGCATAACAGGAGACAATGACTGAGAAGGGCACTACAAACCCCAGGAGAAAACGAGTTATGATCATAGCACGGTGTCGCAGGAATCGGAGCTCCACTATCTCTTTGGTTTCATGATCATCAGAAAAGGCAAAGTTATTAAAGCAGTTAATAATATTTTTATTATAGTAGTGTTGAGCAGTGTCCCTAAAGACAAAGTAGGGAGAGCTCAAGAGTAAAGCAAATAGCCAGACACCAAGGCTTAGTCCAGATGCACACCTGACACTTCGATGGTTCTGCGCCCATATTGGATGCACAACTGATATGCAACGGTCCACACTAATCACCACCAGAATGTACACACTAGCAAACATGTTGAGAAAACTGAGTGTACTGTTGAACTTGCACATGAAGCGTCCAAATGGCCAGTGGAAGCCCATGGCTGTGTACGCCACACTGAGAGGCAAGAAGGCAGTGAAAAGGAAGTCTGCTACTGCCAGGTTGAGAAACCAAACTGTATTTACGGTCTTCTTCATCTTGAATCCAGACACCCAGATCACGATGCCATTTCCAACCACTCCAAGCACAAAGGCTAAACAGTAGACTATGAGTGACATGATGTTGAGTGACTGCCTGAGTTCTGAATGTTCATTATCATAATATTCTTCATAGTAGTCTTCATCTGACACATTACCCATAGAGACGTTGTCATAGGTAGACATCGCTGTCCTGTTTATATATGAAATACTGAAATGGCTGAAGAAATCTGTGCAACCTGGTTTGGCAGAAGAAAAAAAAATCAGATTTTGAAAGTATTTTAGGAATGTACATTGTACAAGGAAAAACATTCACGACTAAATTTTAGAAGGGAATACTTTAACATGTTATTCCAGTTTTGTCCACTTGAGGTCACAAGTGTAGCATCTCAAATTGATCTGAAGCTTTAAAAAGTGACTTACAGTAGATCACAATAATAAATCAAAGGATTTGTATTTTTAAGTGATACGTTTAGAGTTGCCAAATGTTGTAGAACCGTTAGTATATAATAAAAAAAATCGACTTATTTCAAAAAGGCACTTAAGTGCAGTTTTATACACTAATTCTTTTGGAAGGCAAAATGTAATTTCTATATGTTTTTGATGGTTATCAATTTAAATAAGAAGAAAAAACGTCAAACATAAAATTCTAATTTCCTTAGACTGCAACTCAACAAAAAACTTACTATTATTATTATTATTATTATTATTATTATAACTTCCACAACAGCACACTACGTATAACACATCACTCAAAGTCAATTCGATTTAAGAAATAAAAAATATATATAATCAGTGTAAGCATACCCAGAAATCGCGTAAATAAATCCAAAAACCCTGTAAACAGGAGGAATGGACGTCTCTCGTCGTAGAGTTCAAAAGAAATCTGAAGATGCGATCTGAGTTTGAAATAAGTTCACTCTGCAACGGCTTTTCCCTCTGCTGAACTTCACCGAGTCAATGTCTTTAAACGATGTGACGTCACGCCGTGTCTAACGTCGTAAAGACCAATCGTATCGGGTCAAATGTATTAATCTAATCTATTTGAAAAGAATTAAAAGAAAAAAAAAACTTGATATTTGTTCAAAGTACTTAATTGCTAAATAAATCGTTTCATTTGGAACAAAGATAAAGTTTATATAATTGAGATAAAAGTATACATCTAAACCATATCTTTCTGATCAATGTTTATTTTTTGTTACACAGTATTGGTGCTGTTTTTTTTAATATGTTATACATATATTACAGAAAATGTGTGTACCAAAGAAGCTACTCCTGAAGTTTGGTTATGGGTATTTTCCAGCTTTGTATTGTCTTTATATTGTCTCGCTTCAAACAAATAAAAAAAATAAAAATAAAATGCAGATTATTCATATTTCATTATGAGTATTGATAATAAAATTGGTGTAAGCTTCTAGAAGCATATGACCTGTAAAAATAGTTTTTTGGTAAAAGCGTAAAAAGCAAAAAAATCTGTAGTGCCCTGTCAATTGATGTTGTAATATCTTAACAATTTTGCATTTTATAAAAGTACACTTTTTTAGGTTTATGTCTTTTCTTGTGAAATCTAAATTGCCCAAGCTTCATCTGAATGATAATTAAGATCATTGGAAAATTTGGGGGGAAAAAAAAAAAACTACTGTACATAAAATGGCATGAAATTGTATCTGCAAAATGTGTTTCTTTTATTTGATAAAAATATGTGTATGCATATTTACAAAAACCGAAGAAAAGATCAGGAGATAAGAAGCATGAAGTATTATGAAGAACTGTGTTATATGATCCTATCTGAAAATTCACCTTTTAGCACCGATACCATATTCTGGCCGACAGGATTCACGAATCTTTGCTGCAAAGAAAACAATTATAATATGCTGCAGAGAGGCATAATGCTGTGAGGTGTAGGATTAATCTGGTAGACAAATGCTCCTGCTAAAGCAAGAACATTTTGTAATATGGGTTTTGCCACACTCTGCAGAGTAATCCCATGAGTCAGACTGCCAGGTCAATACACACATACAGAGAGAACCACATAATACACACTAATTACTATGTTTAAATAGTAATGACTATTGCAGTATGCAGTTTGGGATGTGGCTCTAGTCTGTGTAAGGGTGACTTCAAATATATTGAGACAGTTTTTGAAGTGATTGAGCCTTCCTTCCCTTAATAAATATACCCATCACTGTGAGGTGCATAAGCAACCTCCTACACTAGGGGTAAGAACTCTCCCCTCACCTGAAGAGAGCGTCCTGGTCTTTTCTTATGACTTTCTCCCTATTTTTTTGTTATTGCTATTTTTTCCTACCACCATCCAAGCAACAGCTACCAAACAGGGATGGGTGAAGGATATCACATGTGGTTGCTATTCATTTATGCTGTGAGGTATGTGAAGCCAGCTGAACATATCTTTTTCAACTGTTGTTCACTGTTAGGCGCTTGTTTAACACACTCAGGGAAAGATGCTATTATTTGCTTGTGTAGACATCCATGATTGGATAGTGTTGGTGTTATGGATATGGGAGAGCGAGTTTCGCCAATTTTGTTCCCCAAGATTCCTGGCCACAGACTCTTGATCACCAGATGAGTTGCCAATTGCCAATCAGGCCTTGTACTGAAAGTGCTGATGCTCATCACATGCTTACTTGGCAAATTGTACATGTGTATGTCAGAGGTCCAATTCAGATAGTGACAAGTGAACAACTTGCAAATGAAAAATTGTCATCTGCAAATAATAAGGATGTTTCCTCTAACCCACCATACTGGACATATCTCAATCTACAAATATGTTTCACTATTCAGTCCATAAGCAGAGGTAAAACTGATGACATTTGATGGTCAAGGGTTCCAAGTTGACTGAATAGGAGATTTATTTGTATAACAACATTGTTGGACTACTTCCCATTTAAAATGACACACACGACACCACTTTGGTTCATGCTTATGCATTCAGTCTATATGATAAACAGAAAATGTTTTAACAGCCTGCAGGGCCAAGTCCAGTACCAGTGAGGTCAGCCATGTTTCAGTAAATTACAGTCCCTGATGTTTCACTTGTACCTGTTCCTATCCCTGATGTCATCTAACTTGTTTTCCAAGGACTGGAGAATAGCAACTAAGCAATAATGGACGATGTGCTCATATCCTACGCCTGTTCTGAAAGCTGACCACTTTTTTTTATGTTATTCATCTTGGGAGTGCATTATCTATTGATGATTTTTGTTGTTGTTGTTGTTGTTGTTGTTGTTGTTGTAATTCCAGAAAAGTGACCATAAGGACAACAAAAACCATTGCAAGTAACAATTTTTTTTTTTTTTATAATAGAAGCACAACACAGGATTTATTAACAAATACCAACTTCTATACCTAACATTGTATAAAAGCTGGAATTTGGTTTAAAAAAAAATCTGTATATATTAGTGGACCTAGATAACCTTCTAAGTAACTATTGAATATATCACATATTCCCCTGCTAATTAATGTAATAAAACTTAAGCAGCAGATCCATGCAGGTAACAATGGTGCTACCATATTTTTTACGGTAAAGTCCTGGCAACCACAGCTACTGTAAAATTTACTATTTATTTTTTACAGTGCAGCATAGGCCAATGATGATAAAAAAAAAAAGAAATATATACTGCGAAGAGCCACGTTGAGGAGCCTGGTGGAGCCTCTTCCCCCACAGGTCCACTTTGTCACTCTGCTCCCATCATTCGCCAGCCAAGTGCCTACATACCAGCTGGGCACTTCTTTCCTCCCCTTCATTTCTTTCTAGATCTACAGTATATAAATAAAAGAAAGATTTTGTATGTAGATTGCTCAGAACTTGCTCTTTCAAAGATATCTTTACTTTCCATAATGTGGTCCTTAAACCAGGTATTAGTACTTTTGGCAGTGTGGGCAGGTGCCAAGTCATGCTGGAAAATTAAATAAGCATCTCCACAAAGCTGGTCAGCAGAGAATATAGAAAACAGATTAATGATAAAATAGAAAATTATAAAGTAAAAATAAAACTAATTAAACTGCATTTCACCTTTGAGATTAATCACTCCCAACAGAGGAGAAGGAGAAGGAGGAGGGGTTATTGTGTAAGACACACACAAGCACTCACACACACGCACACACGCATGGATGTTGACTTTCCTTAGACTGCAAACTAAGTTACTCGCAATGCAAGGTTTTACTAGTATGTGAAATTCAACAGTGTTGTCTCTGCACCTTTAAATCATGAGGGGAATTCCGGACGTCATTCTGTCAGCTGTTTTCCACTTTTTCTCTTCAAGTTAGAGAGGCCAGATAAAGATGATTTGGACATGTGCGAAGGAGGGATGAGGGGTATACAGTATCAGGAGGAGAATGTTAGAGATTGAGCTGCAAGGCAAAAGGAAAAGCGGAAGGCTCCAGAGGAGGTTTATGGATGCGGTGAGGGAGGACAGAGGATGGAGTGACAAAGGAAGATGTGGAAGATAAAGTTAGATGGAGACAAAGTGTCCACTGTGGCAACCCCTAATGGGAGCTGCTGAAAGAAGAAAGTAGAATATAAAGGTGAGCAGACCACCAAAACACCCTCACTCATCCAGTACAACCATATTGGAAATGAAAACTACTGTGAAACTAAAATCTGGTTCCAAGGCCCGATTCTTGCTACTGTATAAGCAGTATAAATTGTCACTTAGGACTTCTGGACCACCGGGAAGCCTGAAAATCTTTTATATAAATATGCAAAAACCATTGTACTATCATTTGTGGAAGGCACTTACTGTATTTATCATTGCCAAAGGCTTTTCAGTGTGAAAAGAATAGGTAACTAACATAATAAAAGTCAGAAGATGTCATGAAGCATTCATATAGCATATATATGTCATATAGCATTCATATCTATCTGTAGAAAAATGCATAAAGTTAAACACCAGAAGACAAAAAGGTAGAAAATAAGTAGATCCAGGGTCAGGGGTAGCTCAGTGGTGAAGGCATGGTCTACGGTTCAGAATGTCCCAGGTTGAAACCCCATGACGAACAAGTTTCCACTGTTGGGCCCTTGAGCAAGGCCCTTAACCCTCAATTACTCAGATGTATAATGAAATAAAAAACGTTGGTTTATGAGTATCATGTATCATGCATGCGCTTCTAGTTTTGCCGCAGAGCGTCACGTGATCACACTTTTGTCTCTCTTGCACTGCAGAATTTTGGGTAATCGTTTCCCCTGTTGGGTATAATCAACATCCGTGCCTGCATGTACTGTTTACTATAACACTGTGACCACGTGTGTGTGCATAAAACATATTTAATTTGTGTCTGTATGCTTGTGTGTTAGTGATGCGCGGGTCGGGTATTTTTCCAACTCGCGGGTTCCGCTTTTATGAAATTATTTGTCCCGCCCCAGCCCGCCCCGCACCACTGTATCTATTTTTACAACCCGCCCCACCCCGCAACCATTAAATGATGTAAATTCCCGACCTCAATTTCTCCCGCACCTCGTCTTCCATCTTCACTTTTATTTCGCGGGTTAAAAGACGACCCACGCATCACTATTGTGTGTACAGCGCACGTGATGAATAAAGCAAAAGCTTTATCCATTTTTCTCTCTGTATCAGCATGCTCTTTGTGTGTCTGCGTGGACACCGTGCCACACACACACACACACACACACACACACACTGACCCCTCCTACTTTCGCCTTCACAGACACACACACACTTTCTCTATGCTCTACACTGAAACACTGCTCTGTTGCGATTCTTTTCAAAGGTAAAGTGCAGGTTAATTTGTTTTATTTTTACTTTATAGCAGTGATTCCATTAGTGTGTCGCTCAATCGAGTGTCATTACAGAGATTTCTTGTTTATTTCTTTAAAACAGTATTCCTGTTGTAGCCGTGTGTGTGTGAAAAGAGTGCTGTGTAAGACGAGAAGGGGGAGAGATGAGGGGCTCCTTACTTTAGCTTCACACACACGCACACACTCACATATACACACATACACAGTGCCTGCATGCACAAACGGAAGCGCTTATCTGTCCAGACTTATTTTTACTTTTTTTAAAGGTAAAATGCAGGTTAATTTGTTTTATTTTTTACTTAATATTTTGTGTTAACTATTTTTATGTATTTATTTTTTGGGGCTGTGGAACGAATAATTTGAGTTTCCATTATTTCTTATGAGGAAATTAGATTTGGTTTACGAGTATTTTGAAATATGAGAACGAATATGGAACGAATTATGCTCATAATCCAAGGTTCCACTGTGTTAACATTTTAATCTTTAAAAGCATCCTTACTTTACAGCACTTTTCCACACCTGCCTAAAACTTGTCACAGTACTGTATTTATACCATTTCCACAAAACCCCAATGCTAAACCTTAGTGGTGTTCCTTCAGCGATCATTTAACACAGATCAGCCTACAAAGATTGCCGTGACAAAATATACCAGAACATCAAGCAACCTAAATACATAAGGACAACAAAATACGTGCACTACACACTCTCTCACACTAAACTATCATTCTGATTGCAAACATCTGGACTGATTTACACACTCATCCACCCACACACACAAGCGAGCACGCACACACACGAACACGAACACACACACACACACACACACACACGCACGCACGCACACACACGCACGCACACAAACACACACTATATAACTACTCTCATTCCAGTAGTTCATTGAGAAGTATACATTAAGTGTCACATACCTGTCTATACCAAGACTTTCTATGATATGGTGTGCTTATGATTAGAACTCAGTTTTGGTTTCCAGTTTATGTCTTTCCCAAGTAACTTTGTAAACACACAGCCAATGTCTACCTGTCTGATAACTTGACTGAGCAATCTGATTGGACGAGCAGTGATACAAGACAGTAGCAGCCCTGGAATTTAACTATATGTATCAGCCTGGGTTACAGCTGTTCTGGTCAGTGAAGTCCGCAGTATTGAGGAGAGAGCACCTGTCTGTCAAAATCCACGTTTAAAACCAGTCACAGAAGTATTTTCAACAAGAAGACCTATCTAAGAATGCTATGTCATCTTAAACAACACTTTAGTAACAACCTCTTAGTAATTGATTCTAAGTTGTTCCAAATTGCCCCTGAACGGTGGGTGTTTTTTCTTAACTAACTAAAATCTAACATAAGGCCGAAACCCAAATACCTCAAATACCTATTAAAAGGTAAAAAAGGTTTAATCTCTGTGTGCGTGGATGTTTGTGTGTTTGATTACAATTAATGAAAAACTCGTCCACACTGGCCCTATAATTGCACTTGCTGTATGGTTGGCACCATGTCTCCACACAACCTAATCTTTTCTTTGTCAGCTAAAGAAATCACAGAAGCCCTGAAACCAGGGTACAGGGTACAGTCCTCTAACCACATCTGCAGGATTCCTCTTTTTGTAAGTCTTTGGAGGTCTCATACCATGCATTAATTATTGTGGATTAAACAAACTGACTATCAAGTATTGCTATCCTCTGGCCTTGCTCTACACTGGAGCAACTCAAAAAACTAAAAAATTTTTCATTGCTTTTTCCATTGCTTCAAAGTCCAATCATTATGCTCCCTAGCTAAAGATTTTTCCTGATTAGCCTCCCTAACAAATGGTTTTCTTATGGCCACACAGCTGTCTATCCGGTGCCAATTAAAAGGAACTTTTATATTCTTTTTAATGTTCTCATGCTCTTTCACCAATCTGTATAATTAAAAAGGTTTTATGTGCCTGTATGATCCACTACAAAAACACAAACAAAGCAGAAGTTTGCCTTACATTTTACCCAGCAGAGTGGGTCAAATGCACAGCATCCAGGTGGAGATGAGAAATATCCAAAAATCCTAATACACATATTTCTGGGATGTTGACAATCTCTCACCATCCCAGAAAGTAGAGGGTTAGATTTCAGACATGTTTTTCCCCTTGCTTGAATTCACCAACCTCATAGGAAACCACATGGAGACTCACCCCGGACGTGGTTGTGTGCAGCCAGCTGAACACAAAACAAAGCTGATTCAGGAGGAATTGAGAAATATGCTGGAGTAACAGAGTCACAGAGTCACAGCATTTATGTCCAAACAGATGCTTGTTTCCAAAAAATACAAGGCTGTCTAGATCTGTGCTGAATATTTTTAAACAAAAGAAAAATTGCATGTGCATTCAGAACTTTCTGTTGACAAGCTGCTTGCTTAGGTGATTTCATACCCTGGATTTGAAAGGGCTTTGGCAGATTGCCTTGTTTCAAATTTTTTACTTATCAGAAAGTGTTGGCTTTTAAACTCTGAATATCCTTTAAAAGATGAAGCTATCAAGACAATTCAAGCAAAATGACACATTATACTAAAAACACTAGCTAATTATTTGCATGATACCAAGTCCAAACATCTTTGTCAAAAACAAGTATCAAACTAGCTGTTTGGACTTGGTCTCGTGGTTAGCTTACAGGTGTCAACATAATTATTAGATTATAAGCTTTTTTAATTTTGAAAAGCTTGACAGTTAAAATTGCACAAGTCCCACCTGCTAGAACACAGTGGCACCTTCAGGGGAATTTGTGATATAGAGTTGTAAGGCTCTCAACCTACCCCAGCCTATGGTGACTCCTAGGGACAAAGCAGCTACAAAAAGTGAAGGCACGAACATTATGGAAATGCATCGTAAATGCAAAAACACAAAAGTAAAAAAACATTCAGATATAAAAATGCTATAAATACAAAAAAAAAAGGTCAAAGAACATGCGAAAAGAAAAACACTGCGAAAAAGCACATACAAAAGTCAAAGGACATGTAAAGTGAAAAACAGCGTAAAAGATATTTGCTACACCAGATGTGCTCTGGGATGGTACAGCATGATGAGCCTGATTTGTTTTTGGTTTTGCCGAGTTTTTCTTTTCGAATGTTTGTGGAAATACTGTACTCAAAACAAAATTATTGGTGTCACTGCCAAAAATGATGAGGTATGTAATTTAAAAAAGCACTATACAAAAGTACAATTATATTTTGTTTTATATTTTTTGCTGAGGGCATAGGTGGCAACATCTGCTGTATGTTTGTCCAGAGTGAGCATTGTTAAAGACAACCTTCCAGAAAGTGAAATACAACTCTCTAAAGGCTTAGTTGAGGAACTAGCAAAAAACAAAAATTCCTTGTTTGGGATTTGAGCTCTTAAAAAAATAAGTTCATCCAAGATAAACACTGACCAGACAGAGACATTTTGTTCACTGCTTATTTTGGAATCTATTGTAGGCAAAAAAAAAAAAAAACCTGGTTAAGTTTCCAAAAGGAGTATGCTCTTACAATAATATGGTTGCCTCAAGCTAAGATTATTAATTCTACCCCTTGATTCATATCAGCTAATATCCTGTAAATGGGTGGATGTAATTTTCATTTTTGTGACTATTCAAACTTTTATTGTACATTTGTGCTCCTGCCTGTAATAAATGTTCGTCCCAATAAGGAATATTTACTGGCTAGGGCAACTCACTCTCAGCATCAAATTCGGTAAAGATAAGCAAGAGGATAATTAATCTCTCCCACACTCAAAAGGATGCCTCTGAGACACAGCAGTTGTGGTTCTAGACTCGCAAGTCAAGATAGTTCTTTTATTTACTTTTAGTTACAACTTAAGCAGAATAAAGCAATATAAGACAGAAGTGGATAAGTAAGCAGAATGTTTCGCGGAAAAAAATAATTAGTACAAGGACCACTCAGTTACTCACTCATCATCTATATGCCTTCATCCTGTATATAGTATCAGGAAGGTCCTGGAGCCTATCCCAGGCTTAGGGCACGAGGCAGGGTACACCCTGTACGGGGGGCCAATCCATCGCAGGACACACACTATGGGGTAATTTGGGAACACATGTCTTTAGCCTGTGGGAGGAAACTGTAATAACCCACCAAACACAAGAGAACATGACCCCGAGGCGGAAATCAAACCTGGACCCTGAAGGGGTCAGGCAACAATACCAACCACTAAGCCACCGTCCCACCAGTACAAGGACTAGTGTATGCAGTCAGTCAGTCAGTCAGTCAGCTTCTATACCACTTTATCCTGTATTCAGGGTCGCGGGGGCCTGGAGCCTATCCCAGGAAGCTTAGGGCACGAGGCATGGTACACCCTGGACAGGGTGCCAATCCATCGCAGGGCACACACACATACACACATTCACACACCCATTCACACTAGTGTATGCAAAAGCATCAAAATCTAATTATATCAGAGATCATACAGTATGATACCTTGTCTCTGTAACTTACCGTATGTTCTTACAACATTTTCTTGCTTAACCGATAATAACAATAAAATGAAATTAACATACTGTAGAAATGGCAGTCATCTATAGAGTGTCAGA
>JAQMYK010000033.1:7208067-7219114 GCA_030014345.1 Clarias buthupogon
GATTTGCTTTTATTTTCCTATGTAGTAAAATACATGCACAATCTGTTTCAATAAATTTGTCTTAGAAATATGGACTTTATGACCAATTTTTAATGCCTAATTACTTTTCACCCACTGTTGTAGTTTTGACCTCAAACTGCCTGTTTGCATGCTACTGTATAGCTATGGATTTTTTCAGGACTTCTGTGTTTACTGGGGCTTTGATCCCTGGCCTATCATGTTTGGGCGTTCAGCCAAGACCCTTTGGAGCTACAAAAAATAAAAATATAAAAATATAAAAATAAATACAAATCTGGGAGACCCATTTAGAAGCTGTTCTCTCCAGAAAGGAGGACAAGTTGATGTCTCTTATCTAACCAGAAATACTCTCAATATGCAGGCTGGACACCAAGCCCCTAGCATGACCTTTTCACTGGAATTGCTGCACTGCTGCGCCTTTACCAGGTTAATTTTGCCAGTAGGGACTGGGTGTCCTATGGCCTGCATATTCACAGTGTCTCTGGTAAGATAAGAGACTTCAACTTGTCCTCCTTTCAGGAGAGAACAGGTGATCTGAGGATCATATCACCTTTATCTAACCGTATCAAGCATACCATAGGGACATGCCTTAGATAAAGGTGATATGATCACCTTTAGAATGCGGTTCAGGTTTGCCTTTGAAGAATGCCAAGGTACACTATGATTGATTTATTAAAGTAGCTTATATGACCCTGAAGTTATCCGGTCATTAATGCACACAGAGGGAGCTCATAAAGAAAACATGTAGCTCTCCCCCCTTTTTTCTTTTTTCTTTTAATAATATAAGCTCATAAGGTCTGTATTGCTCTCTTAGAGAAACATGGTATATGAAGTGGCCTGTTGAGAAAGGTCATAATAATAGAGATTGTGCAACAAACATTTGTATTGCAGCTGCTGCTGTCTGGCAGACCCTAAAGAATGGTTAATAATTTGAGACATGGGTGGTCCAATTAAAGGGCTTGTTTGCAATGCGTACTGTAGATTGGCTTTCAAGCTTGTGTCTCCATGACGATTGGAATATTTGACTGTTACAATGTGCTTACTGTTACAACGTATATTGTCCTGTGAAAAGAACTTCAGACCCTGATGGACCATTTACCTGGGTAACGTGTGCTGATATCACACCAGCAGGCATTTGCATTTTGTCGGGTTTGAACCTATTCCCTTCACACAGTGGTGAGGACAACTCAGCCACAGGGTCTTTGCTGCAGGAAGCCCTTATGAAACTACTGTTGCAGCCTTTTTCAACAGTCCTTGCTTTCTTAGTAGGCAGAACCACTGCACAGAGTGGAACTAATATCAGATACACTTTGCAGTGACATACTGTAGTTGCTCCCTTTTTAAATTTATTTTGCGTACCAGCCATGAATTATGTTTTCTGATAACAGAAGGAGAAGGATTGACATGTTGTACATGGCTTGGTCCTTGGTTAGGGTGCACAGGATCAAATAAATCCAATCACCACCTGTGCTGTGCAAAAGGGAGTGTTCGACCTTGTAACAATGCAGAGGAGTGAATCATTTGAAACCGACTCCTGAGAAAAACAAGAAAAATGCAGAGGGAGGACTTGCCCTTGTAGAGTAAATCAGGGGCCAGTGGAAGGAAATGTATCATACGTTGCTGTATCAGAGTTTATCCATATGTTGGATGAGGCTCAACCACAAAGAACACACAATACAGTGAGGAAAACCCACTTGACCATTTTAGCAGGATTAAGAATAAGTCCAGTTTGTGTGGAGGGGTGTGTGGCCAGTGCTCTGATCTCCTGCCAGAGAAACTGACTCTAACCTATTAAGCAGGCTCAATAGTAGAGTAGATGGTTATTGTGAGAAAGACTCTCTCAACCATGTCTGGAGCATGAATAAATATGAATGTTTAGAAAAAATGGGTTCCTTGCAGACGAATGAGAAGTGCCGCTCAAAGCTCTGTATCTAACTTATTAATACAAAGAAATGACATTTTTTAAAGTTGAGTATCTTACACGTTGTTTATGCTAAGGTGAACTTCTCTCATCTTCAGCCAAATACACTCCCTGTTCGATGAATCACAGAGTGAATAACAGATGAGAAATCTAAAAAGATTACGTTTTGTCTTAAAACGACTCCAGCGCGGTAAAATTCGCTAGTGTTGTTATTTCAATGGTAAAAATATGAACTAATCCCAATAATTAGTCATTTCCATTTCTAATTAATATCTATTGTTTCAGGCGTTTGTTTACATTGAGCAAGTAGCGTATTAGTAGCTTATTTTAAAGTGGATTATTAAATTGAGCTTTTTACTCAACATTTTGATTTCACTTAAGGTGCAGGTTAGACATCAGGCAGATATCTAAGTACTGCACTGCAAAGTTTTATTAAATTCTGTCCAGCAGTCGATTTAAGACGCGCCTGGAGTTTGACACATGCGCAGTGCACTGTCAAAACTTGCAGTTTCTAATCTCGCACTTAACAGTTCATAACTTCACTCCTACTTCTCGTTTTGTTTTCACTTATGGCGCAAGTTTAACTTCAGGCAAATACCAAAGTACTGTCAAAGGTTCATTAACTCTGCCCAGCCAGTTTTTGCAGACACAGACATACAGACAGGAATTTTTCGGAGACTGGTTTCGGTTCCTCCAGCGAATGAAATGAAAAGATATAATTAAAAGAGTGCGTTCTGAACAATGTACAGACAAAACCTTTCTTTATTTATATAGATAACACTTATATAGATTAAAAAAAAAAAAAAAACAGGTTTTAGTGTGAGCTGCTGCATGCAACACCAATGAATTTGGCTTTAAATACATTTCTTTTTCAGTATGCTTGTTGCACATAAGAGCACAGCCCCCTTCTGTGGAATGCATGGAATTCTTTTCACAGAGCAACGGCAAAAACAGAACCACGTGAAAAACCAGCAACCAGTTAAACCATGAAAGGAGCTTTTATTTTCTTTGATCATGGTATAAATAGAATTTGTTGAATGTAATAGTTGAAGACAAATATCCCTTTTTAGTTCATTCCATGATGATGCACTGGGAAGCAATAGGTATTCACAGACATGAAAACAAATAAAGAAAAAGTAATTAATCAATAATAAAGTAAACAAAATATAAGGAGGCATTCATCTTTTTTGTGTAGAGAAAAAAATAAGCTCAATCAGAAAGGGCTGGCATGATTGGTCGCGTCTCAATCCCCAAACGGCTTCTTGTTGGACAGAGTGCACTACCTACTCCGCTGCAGTCCCATTACTTTACGCACTAGGTAGGGCACAGTCAGAGTGCATAAGGGAGTGATTTGTGTGCGGCTCGGAGCGCGAGACGGATGTGAGTTAATCCGAAAAGTTGGAGCTGCATTGAAGACTTGTGCTGATAATTCATCTGTTTCTGAGCCTGCGTGTCGCCTCCGTAGCTCATATTAGGATTTATTTTCCATGTAAAGGGTGTTTTAATAAAGTAACTTGTTAAGGGAAGTTCATTCACTTCACACGTCTAACTTCGGACCTCACGCGTGTTGCAATTAACTGGTAAGTTTTCCATCATTACTAAAAACTTTTTGTTGTTTTTTTACGCTGACTCTGAATATATTTCATTCAAAGCAGTTTTGTATCGCCAACTTCACATCTAAAAGCGTTTCTCACTAAATACCAACTTTTAGTTTGTCTTTCTCTGTGCGTTCGAAATGTTCAAACAAACAACCAAGCAAACAAGTAAAGTTATACAGTATGCTGCATTTTCCTGGGGATGCAGTTATGTTGTCACGTGATCACACGCGCTCATATTACATGTCCCAGACTTGTTTTGTAAAAGCTCTTGCATTTGAAATAAGGGTATAATCATTGTATAAATACTTAAGACAGTAAACAAACCTATTTTGTTTATTGGTTTTATGAATAAAGATCAAGCTCATAGGGGAAAAGACTTGTCTTGTTGCAAAGATTTTATTTTATTTTATTATAAATATTTTTTTTAGTCCACTATAAATATTAATGCAATATTATATCTTCAACTATATACAGTATTCAGTCCTGAACTTTATGAGAGGCGAGTGAGTGAAAAATATTTGCCATCCTCACATGGCCTTGTGACCTGGAGTCACAGCACAAACATTCAGTTGCGTCTAAAAGGCACGGATCAGTCAGTTCAACCCTCCAGCCCTGAGCACACCATCATTTTCAAGGTGCCAGTCTTGAAATAGAGACCACTTGCTTTTCTTAGCCGCATGCTGGGGGTGATGTAAATGATCTCGCTAAAACTGGCTGAGTCTGGCTTATGCACACACAAACATGACTGTGAGGCAAACCCTGATGAGACACCAGATACAATGAAGTGCTCCTGTTTGCGTGGGTGATCCACAGAAGCATTAAACACTTTATTATTTAAGAAAATAACCATGATTGACCAAGCATTATGAAAATCTTTACATCATTGCCAGGTAATCAGTTCAGTGGTGTCAGATTTGCACTGAACTCTCGCTGCTCCTCATTACATATTCCTGGATTGACTCGCTAGGCTTTAAATGGGCTGTTGTTGGTTTGCCAAGAAAAGAGGAAAACACCACTGCGCCCCTCCGGTGTCTGAGTTTTAACTTTTGTATTATTTATTTAATTATTAACTTATTATTAACTTTGTTCTGATGAAGTGTTTTGGGTCTGCTGAGTAAATTTATTGTATTTTATAAAATGCAAGAGTTTTACAATATGTCTGAGCAAAGCCCTCTATGAAGAGTGTTGTGCCTCTTGGGAAGAACCTACACACAAATACAACAACAACAAAAACACCACAAAAAAAAAAAACGTAGCTTAAAGGGGCAGAACATTTCAGGTTCTGAAATATTTTTATTAATAAATCAAATTTATTATTACTCTAACAGATTATAGTATAAGTTGTTTCCTTGTAACTGGACCAAAATCTTCCCAATGAAAACAGTTTAAATGAATATTATTGCAAGTTTTTTAAATTAAAAAAAAAAATATTTTTTAGAATTGGTAATGTGGTTGATGAAACCCAAGCAATAGTGCATTCAAATTTTAAAGAAAAGTCTTCCATCAATGTTCATTTTTAATCTGTAGAATCAAATGCGATTTTGACATCTTTACCAACAGTAAGAATTCCACACTGAGATCTCATGACTTTTTTCACATTCAGGGAGAACAGAAAATTGTTTTTGGTATTGTCTTTTTTTTTCCCGGTCTACCTTTGTTTATATAATTTCTATGTTGTCTAGCCCCTGGGTAATAAACGATCCGGTTTGCTACCAAGGACCATGTTTTTGTTTCTTAGAAACTATGCTAAAAAGTGATTGCTAAAATTAGGAAGTTAATAGTATTTAATCAAATTAATACATTCAAAGAAAAAACAGACAAGTAGGCTATATGATTAAAAAGTTGCTTTTTACAAAGTTTTTAATAAAGCACTTCTAGTTCTGCAGTGAACAAAATGTCAACAAAACACCTGCAAACATTTCACGTATGAGATGTGGTGTTCTGCCCTCACATCACGCTTAAAAGACTACTTAGCATTTTAATTTTCATTCTGTATCTAGCCCGGAGTGCATGTAGTGTACGCAGCTGTTATTGAGTACTTTCCCCTGTATTTAATTTTGCTAATGTCATGAGGTCTTTCAGGTTCAGATCTCTTAGACCTTGTTCAGACTGCAGGCAAAACTGATTTCTTTCGCAAATCTGCTCTTTAGGACTGGCTGTCCACACTGTTATTTGAAAGTTATCGGATTGGATTTGGCCCTGTTCAGGCTGGCAGTCCAAATCCGACACGTTTTCGACTTATCTGTGCTGGTTCCTGTGGTAACGATGCCAGAGGCTAGCATGCAGCACGATATTTGTTCATATATCACCCTGTTTCTGTATGTTTCCTCTAGCTTTGCCCGTTCTGATGTATACCACAAAGTGTTACCAGACATTTGACTTTTTCATCTGTTTATGGACTACTGTCCTTTATTTCTATACAGTGGTTAAACCAGTTGCTCTTTCTGAACACACTTTTAATTTAGACTCATGGAAAGTTTTACAAACTTAGGGTAACAGAGAAGCACAAAAAAGCAAGGCACTTAACTTTCTACAAAACATGGCCAAAACATTTTATAACCATCCCTATTTCTTCCAACCTCTCCCCGCTTGTCTTTCAACTATGGATCCATGTCCCATACCACATGAACTGTCCACATCAGTTTGCCAGTAATGTAATGGACAGTTTGAAATCCAATTTGAGTGAGTAGCGCATCCAGTCTGAGGCAGATCTTTAGGAATCCGAATTTGAATCGGATTTCAAACCACCTCTGGATGTGGTTCAGATTGGATTTGCAAAAATCAGATTCAGTACACACAAATACATGTAGTCTAAACAGGTCCCCCCCCCCCTTTTTAGACTAAATGAAAGCAATCTGATCTCAATCTGGATATGCTAAAAAATCTGATTTGGACCGACAGTCTGTACAAGGCCTTAGTTTCAGTGAAGAGAAACTCTAATGTTCTAATGAAATCGGTCAACTTTATTGTCTTATCAAATGTGCTTGTTATGCATGCAGTAAATGTGATGCCACATACCACAAGTGGCAGTCCGTGTCCCATAATGGCAGCTAGAGAACGTTTGTGAAATCAGAAGCTAAAGTGTGTTTAATTAGTGTTTGGGGAGGTACAGCAGCTATCTGGTAGTGTGAGATTTCCTAATACTGCCTTGGTGTTTATATATTTTTATTTGTGTGTCTTAGCAGGCAGTTCATTGAACATATAACATAATTATTTTAAAACATACTTATTTTTCAGTGAATTGACCTGCCTGATCAGGTTAAAGCTAAAGAACATGACATTCAGGGTGGTGAATGATTTCTAATATCTCTAATATTCTGTGAGCCAAAGAATAAGTCACCCATCTTTCTCTTTAATCACTTCCTCTCAGTCAAAGTCAGAGAGGAAGTGAAGCACTGCATGTGCCTAGAATGCAGTGCATGTGATACATGGGGCACTGTACAATACTGCGTCCAGCATCCTTTTCAACCTATTTTTTTTTTTAAATGGGCAATGGAAATAGTCTAGCGTTTGTTTGGTAGAAGCAGGGTCTACTGAAAAGTGCTTTCTACTGCTCAGAGTACATTTAAAGAAAAAAAAATGCAAATGTAAAAATTGTGAACTGTGAAAGTTCATTTTAATGTGTGAGAACTGAACTTCGTGCTAGATTTTATAAACTTGCACTGCCTGACCAAAAAAAAAGCTATTTCAGAAAGATCAAAGGCTTGTGTTAATCAAGCAAGAAAACAAGTAAGGAAATTTGAAGTTGTTGGAATTGGGTTAGGTATCATTCAACACATCATGAAATCCTGGAAGGATAGTGCTGAACCATCGGCTATGAAATGAGGTCTGGATAAAATCATGAATGAGTTCTTTTACAAACTTGGTAAAGTTGCATTAAAAAAAAAATCATCATAGAAAGTAAGAGCATTTCCATATGCACACAATGTGATGAGAACTCCGTGTTTAATATGGGAGGTTTTTTATTATGCCTTGTTTTGTGTTGGATTTAAGGAATAAGGCTGTTGTACTATGAAATGTTTATGCAAAGTTATCATGATTTGCACTGTTTGTTTTTCTTAGTAAGGTGTACAGGTTTTTTTCCCCCTTACCTAATCACTTACTTAATACACCATGTTGTATTCTGCTAGTCCAGTCTTTATGGACGCTGATGGTCGTGCATTTGCTCATTGCAATACTACTACTAGATAGATACTACTAGAGGTGTTAATAAGCCATTAAGCAGTAATACCAACTTTAAGACACGTATGTTTTCCTTTTGTGAGCAATTTACTAAGTTCAATTTACTCAACAACAAAAGTGTAATGGAATTAGGGCTGTAGCTATCGAGTATTTTAGTAATCGAGTATTCTACCAAAATTTAATCGATTAATCGAGTAATCGGATAAAATGTGCTTTTGCTTAATTAAACAGCAATGTAAAATATATAAGAGAAACAAAGATTAATTCGATTTCTTTTTAGAAAAATAAACTTTTAAAGTTGCATACAGCATTTTATCAAAAATAAACATTGTCATTATTCACAATACAAGGAATAGCTTATGTGGTGTTAGGCGCCGTGAGCCGCCGCGACTGCCCGCTGACGTTCCGCGAAGTTCTGCAAGGTCCGCAAGCTTCCGCGAGGACAGCCAAAAAATTTAACATGCAAAAATGTAATCGCAGCACCAAAACTCTCGGTGAATCATGATGAACCGTACTTCCGGTCACCGCGCGAAACCACGTAGGTGAGATACGGGTATTAAAGTTGACTGAGATGAATTAAGTGCATTACAGTGCCATAAATTCTTATTTTAAAGCCTTATCTCTGAGGCAATAAATAAAAAAAAAAAGGTATTTCAAATGACTTTAAGTATCAAAAAAGCTAAGGCACACATTGAAATAAATGATTATACAAAAACACTAAGGTGTGCAACTAAACTTTCAGAACTAAAAGTTTCAAAATCTGGAAGCTCAGGCATAACATATAAGCCTTTACTGACAATTTCTGTCGTTTTCTCTTCCTGGTTTCTTAATCTCTTGGCTCGCCGATATTTATATTGCTCCCTTCCATTTTGCAGCCCCCAACAGAACGCTCCCTCAAATCAATGCACAGCTGACTGTTTGCATCTCCTTCCGCTTTTTGGGTGACGTAAGTGCTTCTTCTTCGTTGGTGTTTACTGGCGGCTTGCATCCGGAAGCGCACTTTGTCAAAAGCCAACAAATAATTGCGCAAAAACATAATGCAAGCTTTTAAAAGTAATTAAAAGAAGCTTCGAGGCAGAAGATTTTGCCTCGATCATTTTTTCTAATCGAATTACTCGATTTACTCGAAGGAATCGTTTCAGCCCTAAATGTAATCATTTCATTTTTATTTGACAGTTAACCTTTAGTTTTTAAATCAATGACAATCAAGATAATTATAATATTTTATACAATGAAATTGCTATCAATTAAATTATCAATATTTTATAGGAAGCCCTTTGTTCTTTATTTAGTATAGAGTCAAAAAGACGTCTACAGTACAGCACTGGTGTCACTTGTTCAGTCTTTCCCTACTTGATTGCTTCCTAAAGATCATGTACTTTTTGTTTTTTTTGGACTGCTATTGCCTTCTTCACCGTTGTCTAACCTCAGGTTTATGTCTGCAGATGACCCAGGTTATGACTCCAGAAGCTGAATGTCGTCGGTACATGACGAGTTTTTCACTAGTTTCCAAAAAAATTTATTTGGTTGATCTTGGGGAAATTATTCTAATATTTTAAGATATGGACTTTTGATTTTCATTAATTATATGTTATATTCATAGAGCTGTACCGTGTTTCATGTGTTAAAAAGACTTAAAGATTTTTTTTGCCAGTCATTACACACTCTTACACCAGTCTCAAAACACAATATCCATCTCGAAACATGTGCTTTATAATGCTGTGCATACCCACACTATAGAAGCTGAACATGTGCTCAAGACTTCGGAGGCATTTCAGTCAGTAAAACGTCACTGTTTCTTTGCAATCCTACACTAAACTATTCACACACTAGTGTGGCAGGAATTAATTATTTGCCAAGTTGTATAGAAATAATTGTAGTGGATGACAGAGATGTGCGCTCTCTCTCTCTCACGCGCGCGCACACATACATACACTGTTTATTTTATAACTCTTTCATGACCTTTATAGAATTTATTATTATTATTTTTTTTTTTGTAGAAATTTTTTAAAAAGCATGTTTTTTTTATGTTTTTCTTTCTTTCCCAGCATGCTGAAGAATGTTTTTCTCGTAACTTTGTCACACTTGCTACTTTCTATTTTACTCCAAAACCAAGGAGCGTTCAATAAGGTTTTTCATTTGTTTTCACCTGAAAACAGGTCCGTCCTGTAATGTATTACTTTCTTTACAGGCACACACACATTCTTCTGTAATGTTATTTATTTATTAATTTTAATGTTATGTTTGGAAATAGTGCATGTTTTTGTTCATAATAAAATAAATGTGGTTATGAGGTTGATGATGCGTAAGCATGCTGGTTGGGGTGTTTGTTTCTCACTGTCTCGCGCTCTCTCTCTCTCTCTCTCTCTCTCTCTTTGCTCCCTCCCCCTCTCCCCCCCCTCCCTCCCCACTCAAACACACATTTCTTTCTCAGGCGAGATGGAGCTCTCTGTCGTAGCGCTGTTCTGTTTAACCCACCTCGTTCCCGTTTTGGGTGAGTGTTTGTTTTCCATTGCTCTCAGTGCTCCTTTTTGTGCTTTTACTACTTACTTTGTGTCAACTGGTACAAAATGTAACTTTAAAAAGAAAAAAAAAAACTTGCAGCACTTTCAAACTTGTTTTCTGCCTAGCGTAACCTGTTTTTTATGCTTATAGCTGGAGGGATAATTTAGAGAAGATTCAAAAAAACAACAGATATGTCTCTGTCTCCAACAGTTAGAAATGTGTTATGCGGAGAAAGCCTGGGGTAAATGACGCCATTAACGGTGATGGCCCAGAGAGAAGTCCCTTTATTTAAAAACTGGGATTGGTCTGTGTCTATAAAAACACCATAATAAACAATTTCCTGGCATATGTGTGTGTGTTGTCTATGTGGTTGTGTGTGTTCATGCACAGGCTCAGCTTTTGGCAGGGAGATGCCAGGTGAGTTAGAGATATGAGAGCATAGATGTGTGTAAAAGGAATGTGTCTCTCCAGCTGATTTTGACAAAGCTTTGTCTCCTGCTGTTTGAAACATGCTTTGCCTCAAGGAACGCCTAAATGGCTGCATGATTGACTACTGTAATGCCTATAAAGTTAAAGAAATGTAACTGGAATAAAATACATCTCGCAGCAGACTACTGGCTGGGTATGTTCTGAATGTTGCAAGAGAGTGTAAAATTTGATCAAGTGCTGCATTTTCAAGAACTAAAGCTTCAAGTTCTTTTGCTGGTAACTTTGTCATCTTTCAAAATAAAGACCATTGTCCAAATGAGTTCCCTCTAGGTATGCTGGTTTTCTCCAAACTTCCAGAATCGTGTGTGTGTGTTTCCAGTAATAGATGGGTATC
>JAQMYK010000033.1:7329507-7339862 GCA_030014345.1 Clarias buthupogon
GACTTTTAACGAGTACGAGTACTTTAAAAAATGTGGTATCGAGGCCGATACCCGATACCGGTATCGGTGCATCCCTAATAATAATAATTTTGTTTTCATATCGCAAGCTCAGTTTATTTCACTCCTCCTCCAAATGCACCGTTTCAGTGTCTCCTAATGAGCTACTTTTGAGCCACGCCCCTCCAGAGAATAGCAGAGCAAGTAGATGGCAATGCATTTCCATCTGAATGTCTAAAAATGACCAAAAGGTGAACTTTGCATATTATATCCTATTTAAGCTCAACATATAACAACCGTGTGTCTTATACCTAATCTTTTACCTTGTTACCTTTTAGTCTGGTTCATATCTTGTATAATAATGCTGCAACAAAACACCCATGTGCGATGCATCTTAGCTTCCTATCCCTGAACTTCTTCGGTTTAAACAAAGAAAATAAATCGGTGTGTTGTTTATTTCGCCTGCATGACATCTCAGCTGCTGCTCAACACTCTGCACCTTTCATTTATGTTGAGCTTCGTTACAGATGTGTTTAGATTCCTCAGTTTCGCAAGCGTTCCTGACCTCGTTAACGGGTAATTAATTCAAATGCTAATGCTATCGAATAGCAGCTGCGGCAGACTTGGGACCAGCTTATAGGATTATTATTTTTTATACCTGCTATAATGGCGTGCATGTACTGTATTATGTGTCTGGCCACACCCTCTTCTTCTTCGCTATTTTCAGTATCTCTCCAGATCCATGAACAGTACAATCATCAATTAGTAAAAGTTAAGAATAGTGTGTTTAAGAAAGGGTGACTAATGACATGTGAATTCCTAACATGCTTTAACGCATTTGGCACGTTTCCAGTTTTACACACCGCTAGGGTGTGGCAGTAGTGCTCTATCCTAATAGTCTGGGTAAATGCTGCAAAAAACAAAATCTTCTGCATGATATACAGTAATAAGTGCGACTTATTGTGTACCCCGTGCCGCGCACCGTGTCTCTATTTTATGTGTTTGTCTCTGCACTCATCACCTCGTCTATCTTGCGAGACACCGGCCCGCTGCCTCAGGATCTATGTTTACCTTTGCGTCCTTAATTTTCCCATGCATACATAAACCTCTTTGTTCCCCCACGCCATCCCAATCCATCTTAATGAAAAGAGGATAAATAAACAGAGAGAGAGAGAGAGAGAGAGCCCTGCAGGACTGCATCGCTCTGTGTAATTATGTAATCCCGAGACATTATGGTATTATATTGATGAATGATGAACATGATGGGATTTTATGCAGTCAGTTCAGCTCTCCTGAAACACTTTCCTCAGCATCATGAGGCTGTGTGTGTGTGTGTGTGTGTGTGTGTGTGTGTATGGCTTCGTATCGCAGTCGTCTGGATTATCACAGTATAATTGCCTCTCATGAGGGAGGCTGGTGTCATGATTTCAATTAACGTCCACATATTCCATAAAGCATCGCAAGACACGTCTCATTTTGTGGCTCGGCTCGAACTTGTTTCGTCTTCTGACGAAACGGTGTCAGGACAGGTTTTACGCTTTAAACTGCTAAACTGCTTAAAGTTCCTGCTGAAAGTCGTCGACGC
Source organism: Clarias buthupogon (assembly GCA_030014345.1). Classification (NCBI taxonomy): domain Eukaryota; kingdom Metazoa; phylum Chordata; class Actinopteri; order Siluriformes; family Clariidae; genus Clarias; species Clarias buthupogon. Next base: position 7,331,090 of record JAQMYK010000033.1, read on the forward strand.
TCTGATTTAGAGCATCTGTCTGGGAAATATGCTAATTACTTTAATCATCATCATCATCTTAAGACAGCACTTGATTGGCTGTGTGACTTTTTTTCACTTTGATTGTGTTTTTTATCAGCGGGGTTTCACACCAGCACTCCCTGCACTTCACACGTTGAGAAATCTTTCGAAACCTCACACCTTTTCTATTTTCTCCTTCGTTTTTTGTCACGTAATCCCGCAGCGCCACTCCACGTCACCTATTATCAGTATATGAACAGCTACTTTTGACAAACAGACATTGCCCTTCTGGGTTTCATGTCCTCCAAACGTTATTTAGTATGACTCAGTAAGGACTAGTTACAAAAAAAATCCCTAATGTTTCCACTGCTTAGTCATTAATAATTCAGGCCTCAAAAAATAAGACAGTTTGTGCTGGCTGTTTTATTTCATAATTGACTAGTGTCATAGTGCGAAGAGACTCATCAGTCCAAATGTGACTCAAAGAGACTGAATGCATAATTATCTCTGTTCTTTCTTCTTTTAATGTTTTATTTTTTATAGTTTATTTTTTTCTTTTTACAAGCCATGCAGTCAGTTTGCTAATTAGACATGAGTGGGTAGATAAAAAGATCAAATAAAAATGAAAGCCTCTGAAACTTTCCACATTGCGACCAAATGTCACTATCAAAAAAAAAAAAGAATAAAAAAAAAAGGAGAGAATTGTATTATTATTATTATTATTATTATTATTATTATTTCTCCCTTGGGGCAATAATAAAGTATTAACAGTTTTAGTATGAAGTGATAAAGAGGTGTACAGAATGTTTTTTGTGGGTGGTGCAGCAGATCAAATGTTCTTGTCCTTTAGATCCACTTTTTATGTGATATACTACAAAGCAATTGAAACAGCATACCATTTAAAGGCACAGAAACATCTGGATTTTTTTATACCTCAACCGAATGGTAGAGATGGCTCAATCAGGTTAAGTTCAACACATTTTTATTTTTGTAAGATATAGTATCTCAAAATATGTTCTGAAAAAAAAAACAAGTTGAGCAGAACATTCTACAGTTAAACCATGTGATTGTAAAGATAATACAAACATAATCTACTAGTGTTGGAGCAGTTATTCATGTTTATAAGATTAAAAACTCTGGGCCATAGCCAGGTTTTCATTCTTTGTATTTTTATGTTACTCTGTTCCACATCCCCTAAGTATTTGGTCCTTGCTGGATTTTTATCTGCAAGCAATTACTGAGCAAATGTTTCAAATTAAGTTAAATTAAACCCTTTGACCTTTGCAGGACTAATGTTCCTCACTTTTAGTGTCTTTGTAATTACCGAATGATATGCCGTAGAATTAATCAATAACTAATAATGCAGGGTTACAAGGTGTTAGTTTGTTTTCCAAACATTCTTCTCCCCGGGTTATTTGCCAGTTCCTCCTGATTAGCCAGCTTTTCAATGTCGTACCAATCGGGGAGTGTAAAGGCTAACACACTCTTCCTCTGAAACACGTGAAGGCGACAAATGTGACTTATCAAACTGCACTTCAAGCTGCATCACGGCGAACACGTCGGCTGCCCTTTTGCACGTACATCATCGGCGTGTGTCGCTGTGATTGACAGGAGAGGGAGCGTATGGCAACCCTCTAAGCCATGGATGGCTCTGGTATCATTGGGATTCACACTTAGCATCTTTGCACCACCCATGAGCCTTGATATTGGTAAATGATTGAGTGATTTGTATGCATCGTAGTATTATTATTATAATTATTATTATCATTATGCTAAATATGATTTTTCTAATGAGAAAATAATGTGCTAAATGAGACAATAAACTAAGTGAGTTGTGCTTAGCTTGCATCACTGTAATTTAGATAATTTGTTTAAGGACAACAGAGAGGATAAAGTCCTTCACTCTTCTTGGGTTTTTGTTCCTTGAGTCACTTTGGTGCATTGCGTGTGTGTGCATGCATGTGTGTGTGTGTGTGTGCATGTGTGGATGTTTGTGTGTGTTACCTCTGTGAGTAACATTGGAAAGATAAAATATGAAGAGGCTGTTCCTAATATAGAGGGCATTGATGGATACTAGATGATTCTTTATCAAGGATGCAATCTATAGATAAGGACGTTCTCCAGAAACAAATAAACTATTCCATTATAATTAATGTTACTTTCGTGCTCTCTCTCTCTCTCTCTCTCTCTCTCGCTCTCTCGCTCTCTCTCTCTCTTGCTCTCTCCATTCTCCTTTTCATATTTCCTCAGCCTCAGGCGGTTATAGATTTGCACATATGCGATTTTCAATAAAGCAGACACACACCCACACGGTAGAAGCCATATATCCTCCTTCATCCTTAAAAAAAAACAAAATGGAAGAGCATGAATTATATGCAACATATACAGTATACACAGTGTGCTGAGTGCATTAGAGTGAGTTTTTCACACACACACACACACACACACACACACGCACCACATGCTCGCACTCACAAACATACATAGACACTTTTCTTTCTTGGATAGAGGCACAAAAAGCCAAATAGTGTATTCTGTCAGAAGGAGGTATACAGTCTAGTCTGAGAACGAGTCTACTAGTCTGTGATCTAGGCTGCTGTATATTTTGTAAGTGTGTGTAGGGAATGAAAGAAAGAACATAAGCCTGACTGCTAGCACTACATCATGTGGGGTGCATAGGATACAGTGGTGTGTGTGTGTAAAGCTACAATGAAAAGATGGAGCGTTTGACAAGGAACAACTGTGACACGATCAGAGTATGACATCACACTATGCGTCACTTCACAGTCACTAATGGAGCGAAGGTACAGACCGTCTGTGACAGAGAATCGCCACCTCACAGTCTCTATGATATAACAGTATAGGGTCTGTGTATAAAAACCTGCGTGTAAGAGACTGCAGTCAGTAACATGTGAGACAGGGAAGCGCATCGGCTGCTGGTCATCTCAGGGACACCGATGGCTATCGACGACTTACAGTAGTTGAATCTACTTCGAACAATTGTTGTGTAACCTGCAAAGCTGTCAGACACAAGAATTAAAAAGTGATTCCAGAGTTGATCCTCATGTCATCCCCTGTAGTTGGCTAATGGCTTTTTTTTTCTGAGTTTGAAGCAGGAGCTGATGTGCAAATTCCCAGATAACTCGACAGTGTGGTATGCATATCTCTAAGAAGTGGGTGTTACCTGCAGCAGGTCAGGGTGCACTAACAAATGGGAAAAAGATGAGTGCGGCATGAGAGGAAGGCAGGTTTTAGGTCAGATGGCGTTGGGCTGTGAATAGAGTGAAGGAGTGCGCTGGCAGAAAGATGATTAAGTCGACCTCACACTCTGGCTTTGCAGCTTCTGCCAGTAATGAGTCTAAAATGCTGACTGCATCACACAAGAAAATTTGCGAAATAGCGGTTTTATGAAGATGTACTGTAATGCATCTTATATATGCATCTTATGTATATAATGTATACTGGTTAATAAAGACGATTCTTGTTTTTCCGTACACTGAAGACATTTCAAAAGATGAATATGACTTTACATAAATGATAAGGGGTGTTTCAAATGAACCGGGACTTGAAATTCCTTTGTGAACCTGATTGACATTTACAGAAGACTTCAAGCAAAGTACAGTGAGACTGTGAGGTTAAGTAAAACATTTGACTTGTGCAAAGAAAAAGGCCGTCTGTATAAGAACGTCCGTGAATGACGATCCAGGCCGAGGTGGTTCAGAGCTCGCTGCAGGCGTTCAAGTAGAACGCCTATCCTTGAAAATCTTGTCGCCAACTAAGGGGCAGTGGTGGCTCAAAGTGTTAAGGCTCTGAGCTACTGATTGGAAGGTCGGCGGTTCGAGCTCCATCTCCGCCAGGTTGCCGCTGTTGAGCCCTTGAGTGTAAAATGGCTGACCCTGCGCTCTGACCCCTGCCTACTAACAAGAAGCTGGGATATGCAAAGAATAAAGAAATTCCACTGTGCAGTAATGTACAGTATGTGAGACGAATAAAGGCTGCACAAGGGATGTGATTACCTGTCTGTGATAAATGTACATACAATCATTGACCAACACCACTTCCACATTACAGGAAGTTTTCTAGGCAGTTATTGCCACATATTGTTCCCATACAGTCACATTTCCACATGTTTTGGGTCATTAAAGGAGTTCCTGGTAGGCAAGGGTTTCAAACATGAAGCAGGAAGTCTAAAAATAGAAAACGTTCTACCTTGATTGTATCCAAGCACTAGTAAAACACTAGGATAAGTGCATTAGTGTGGCAGGGGATTATATACAGAACTACAGTATATACAAAACAAGTAGTTTTTAATCTCATAACTGTGTTCTGTTATTCAGCACAATCAAAAGTCCTGGGTTAAGTTGAGCACTCCTCGTAAATGTGTTCAACATGGCACCTTTGGCCCAAGTAGAGGAACAGATGGTCTTAAAGGAAATGACACGTATTATTTGGTTGCATATCTTTTCCTTGAAATAACTGCATCTCGCCAACAATCCACTGACATCACCAAGCTGTTACCTTCCTTTTTGCGATGCTTTTCCAGGCGTGCACCACACCTTCCTCCACTTCTTGTTTGTTTATGTGGGGCTTTCCTCCATTTAGTTTCCTCTTCAGGAGGTGGAAAGCATGCTCAGTTGGGTTCAGGTCTGGTAATTTGTTTGCGTTGGCAGCGCGATTTGGATCGTTATCGCAGCATAATTAAGTTCTTTACAGTTAGATTAGATGTATTTCTCTGTAAATTGCCAGACAGAATGTTTCTTGAGACTTCTGAATTCATTCTGCTGATATCATGACATATCTTTAGCAAAAATAAGTAAGCCTGATCCAGAAGCAGCCATGCAAGCCCAAGCAATGACACTCCATGCTTGATCAATGAGCTTGTCTGCTTTGGACCATGAGCAGGTCCTATTGTTTCTCTTGGTTGCAAAAATGTGTATTTTTTTTTTGTAAAGTAAGACCTTGTGAAGTCTTCTGATTTCCCCTACATTTCTGCTGTCATAGCCTTCTTTGACTGGTGGATTGTGGTGTCTTCACCCCTGCTGTTTGGAGGATGTTGGTGATGTCGCCAACTGTAATTTTGGGGGATTTCCTCACAGCCCTGACAATCATTACCATCAACCGCTGTTGTTATCTTTGGCTGACCTCTTCTTAGTAGAACAGTCATGTCTTCCTTTATTTCAGGAAATTCAAATTTGTTGTGTGCTATGCCCGATGCTTGCTTTTTTCCCCCTCTAATAGACAGCTCTCAAAGGCAGAACCCAGGGTTTGAAATAGAAATAGGCAATTGTTGATTAATTGTTTAAACAATCAATGTAATAGGGCACATCTGGGCAACAAGAAACACCTGTTAGTTGCACATGTTCCGAAAAAATTGATCCCCTTAAAAAAAATGAGTGGGTTCAAAACAAACGGTACCTTTCAACATGTCTGAGGGAATGAAAACCTGAAATTTTGATCTGTTGTCTTGCATCATCTTTGGATCTCAAACCAAGATGTCCTCAGTGTAAAGTGAAAAACAAAGCAATTGACCTTGCTGTTCCAATACTTTTGGAGGAGGCTGTGTGAGGGAAAATCAATTCAAACTCAAAGGAAAATCAAGCACAAAGCACACATGCTGTGAGACCACCTTGCTTAGCCATGCTGATTGATTCAGGGGTTTTTCATTGTAATGTGGCATTGTGTATCGTCTGTTTGCTAAAGATGCTAAAGGAAGCTAGCAGTAGCTTGTTTTTAAAGCCAGTCTGTCACTAAAGTACACTGATTAAACATGCTAAATAATTCCTAATAAGATGCTAAATAATCCTAATAACACTATAAGACTAGCTTAATTATGCTTAAGCTAGTTAGCTATTTGGCTACTAAGGTATTTAGCTGTTTAGCTACCAGAAGGTACAGTACCCACTGGCTAATTCTAGCTAGCTAGCTTAGTAGTAAGCTACTATTAGTCTTCAAAATGAGTGATTAATTGAAACAAGATGATTGAATATGCTGTTAAACTAAATCCCTGGCATAGCATGACAGCATAATTTTACTACAAGGCTGTATCAAAAGGTTTTGAGATTAGCTCTGTTTACATCGCTGTGCTTCCTCAGACGCCTTAAAACGGCCTGGGCCTTTGGGACGAATTCTCAATGCACAATGCTGCATATATATATAAATATATATATAAATATATATATATATATATAAACCATGACTATGTACTACTGTAGGTCGAGCTGCGGACCTTCCTCGCTTTTTCCGCTCATGGAGATGATCGGCTCTTCTGTATGCAAACTTGCAGAGTCATGTCAGACGTCTCTGCGGCAGATTTGATCATATAAACTTATTTAGCCTGATGGTGATGGTTTTACTTGCTTCACGTTTTATATTGTACTATATTTTACACAGATATATATATATATTTTTTTTTCTTGAAATAAATGCTTCAAATGAGGAAAAACATTTAACCAAAAGGACAGGACGAACTATTTTAAGCTTGAAACAGTCACAAAATACTTTCCATAATCTTAAATAAGGTTTAGTGTAATCCTGGATTCAGGATATTGTCTTCTCTCTCCCTTTCTCTTTCTCTGAGCAATTAGCTCAACACCAGAGCTGCGTTTCAGATGGTGATGGTGATGGTGATTCACTATCCACTATGTATCCCCTGCACTTGAGAATTTAATACCTGGTTTTTATAGCTCATACTTTATTTATACATCAGGATAAGTTATTGCATGCGAACACGCCTTCGTCTAAAGCACAGCTACGAGCATCCTTTTCCCCGGCCGCCACCACCTCGCCCGTCCCTTGCTGAAAACATGAAAATAATTTTAGAGCACAGTGTATTGCTTTTTTTCTTTTTTACTTTCTTCTTCTTTTTTTTTCTAATTTGTGTTGCATGAAACAAGACGTGCGTTTCTTTAGCTGCACCACAGCCAGTATGAGTTTATGGAGTCATTTTTCCTTATTGTAGTGACATATTAAACGTGTTTATTGAGTGCTATTTCATGAGCTGCGAATACAAAAGCAGAGCCAGGTAACGGAGGAAAAAAGCATTATGTAGATCTTTTTCTTTTTTTTCTTCTTCTTTTTTTTCTTTTGTTTTATTTTGCAGGTAAGCAGCAGGACACGATTATTGTTATTGATGGATACCCCTGATATGCTATTAGAACTGTGTGTGTGTGTGTGTGTGTGTGTGTGTGTGTGTGTGGGGAGGGGGATCGTAATAGATGGCAGCGATAACTTTTTAAAGATGAGTTCAATGAGTGATTGAAGAAGGTGATATTGTGGCAGGTGAAAGGAAAGCGCAGAGGGAAAGGTGTGTGTTTGGGGTGTGTGTGAGTGGATGTGTTAATTGCAAGAGATGTACTCCAAGCGCGGATGTTAGCGGTGTGTGTAATTCCGGAGGTCGGAAGGCTCATTGTGCAAATCAGTTTAATGATTCCTTACGACTTCAATTCGGGACCCAGGCAGCAGGTCAGACAAACTTACAGCACTATTGGTCAACTGGAATTACAAACCTCTCCTTGTCATTATCTTTTGCTCTCTCTCTCTCTCTCTCTCTCTCTCTCTCTTTCTTTCTTTCGTTCTTTCTTTCTTTCTGTCTCTCTCTTTCTCGCTCTCTCTCACTGTGTGTGTAATGATGCCAGAGCTGATGGAGAGGAGGAGAAAAGGAAGGAGAGCTGAGCTGGGGAGAGCTGAACAGCAGGTGTTGTGGAGTGTTCTGATGAGAGCTGATTATTATGATTACGCCACTGATAGCAACGATGATGATGGTGATGATGATGACGGCGAGAGATCGAGCGAGAGTGAGACGGAGAGCGAAAGGAGAAAAAGAGATGATTTGAATCTGAATGCCAAGCTGATGGGCACTCTTTTCTCCTTGCCGGCGTGCGGCTTGGCAGGCCTTTCACTTTCTTTCTCTTTCCCTCGCACCCTTCTTAGTGTATAACTCAGTCTTTATATCAATTTCTATTCAGCTCTATTCAGTGGGGCTTTAATGGCATGACTGCATCGGGTACGGTATTGCCAAAGACACGCTTTCTCTGTTTCTCTATCTCTCTCTCTTTCTCTCTTTTTTTTTTTGCACACATATTCAGCACACGTAGAGGGTGGTATTTAAATCACAACATGTGTGTTGGATGTCAAGCGAAACTGTCTCTGTGACCTTTTGCCACACCACACTTTTGAGTGTGAAGTCCACATGACACTGCCTGTGCATGCAAATTGCATATTGTACACACACACACACACACACACACGTCACACCATCACACACATAAATATATACAGTACGATCAAAAAGTGCATACTCTGCTGTTTGAAAGTAATCAGGCACAGGCTTGTGGTGCATTCAAGCATGAAACTTGTGTGAATTTGTGTTTTTTTTGACATTGAAAAGACGAATACGCCAGCCACTTAAGATATTAATCTCATGAGGACATGGTTGCTAGGCGACGGGGAAATGCGGACGGCGTGCTCAAGTTGGCAAATAACCGATGTTAAACGAGCTACGTAGTACATTATGCCGTTTGTCATAATGTCGACACAAACATAGACAGTGTCAATATTTTCCCGCAGACGTGTCAGGAAATGATGTGTACTAGATTTAAATGGGGCCGTCCCAGTCAAGCGCTTGTGTTGAGACTGACACATTTTATCGTGGTTATGATTATGTCCTCCTACTCTGTTTGGACTACATTAGGCTCAATCGTGTCATCATCGCTATCTTTGGAATTCCATGTAGCTGCTAGGTGCAGAAACCATACAACAAAGCAGACTTTGCAGA
>JAQMYK010000033.1:7987033-8001777 GCA_030014345.1 Clarias buthupogon
AGGTGCGAGGCCACAATGCTCAACGATGTGTCAACACCAAAATATTTCATTTAAATGTAATTATTTTATAAACTCTAGATTTAGGAGTAATAGGCTTCAATAAAACAAAATCCTTCTTTATAATCTATTTATAAACTATTTGAATAAAGGGTAGAAGGTTATGTCCAGCATCGCTGGCTTTAAGCCAAGTGTATACTCCAGGGGTAGGCTCTGGATCCACCAAGGCTTTGACCAGGATAACGCAAATGGGCAGCATGGTGGCTTAGTAGGTAGCACCTCAAGTGTTAGGGGTTCAAATGTCTCCCCTTGTCTCTGTGCATTTGTATTTTAAGTTCATATGATAACCTTTAGGGTCCCTGCAACCCTATATAGAATAAGCAGTAAAGAGGATGGATAGATGAATGAACACTCACTCATTGTCTATACCACTTCACCTTGTATAAAGGGTTGCAGGGGGGCCTGGAGCCTATCCCAGGAGACTTAAGGCGGGAGGCGGAGTACACCCTGGACAGGGTGCCAATACATTGCAGGACACACACACATTCACCCAATACGGGCAATCTGGGAACGCCAATTAACCTCATCTGCATGTCTTTGTGCAGTGGGAGGAAACTGGAGTACCCAGAGGAAACCCACCAAGCACAGGAGAACATGCAAACCCCATGCACATTGAGGCAGGAATCAAACCTGGCTGGGAATCGAACCCGGACCCTGGAAAGTGACAGTGCTAACCGCTAAGCCACTGTGCCACCTTAGATAAATGAACAATAATGAATTAATCTGTACATACAATAAAACCAAAGATAAAACAAACAACATGCATTCCAAATATTTATTCCTTTTAGGCTTTTAGGTCAAGCTTTTCATGGTAAAAAATCACCAAGTGGTTATACAGTGGCACAAACATGGCTTTATAAAACATGAGACCACTATAGCCATAGATGCTTTTTGAAAAATCCTAGTCAGGGTTTAGTTCATCTTTACTGTTATATTAACTTTCATTCTTCTGGAAAGGATTTTGGAGCATGGCTGTGGGAATTTGTTCATTCAGCCACACGAGTATTAGTGAGGTCAGTCAGTGATGTTGGGTGACGCGACATGAAATGTCGTCACCGGGTTGATGTCAGGGTTGATGTTTCCACTCCAACCTTGGCACACTTGTTTACATGGAGTTCATTTTGTTCATGGGGCATTATCATGCTGGACCAGTTGTGGGTCCCTTAATTCCTGTTAAAGGAAATTATAATGGCATAGCACATTAAGCCTTTTTATAATTGTGTGCTTCCAATGGCACCAGTTTGGCAAAACACTGCATGCACTGTATAATGGTCATAGGACTTTTGGCCATAGTGTGTATGACTGATGAATAACTTTGGGTGTACACATCGGGTCTGTGGGTGTGTTCTCCCAGTACTTGGTGGGTTTCCTCCAGGTACTCCGGTTTCCTCCAACCATCCAAGGACATGCAGGTTAGTGCTGATTGGCATTTTCCAAATTGCCCGTAGTGTGTGATCAAGCGTGTATGTGTGTGTGCCCTGTGATGGATGGGCACCCCCTCCAGGGTGTACCCCTCCTTGTGCCCTAGGAAAGTGTACTAGGATAGGCTCTATGCCCCCCGCGACCCCGGACAGGATAAATGTTACATGAAAAAAAAAAAAGATTGAAGACTGCATGGTATGTCTGAATATGCCACAGATTCTGGGAGTTTAAAGGGTTAAAAGTCTAAGTCACTCTCCATTTCTAATATATCTTCCTATGTGGAGTCTCATCTCCCAGTGCCCATATTTTTTTCATTTCTCCTTCTAAACACTATACCCACAAATTATTTACTATCCTCACAAGACCTATTATTTTATTACTTTTGGCACACCAGTGGAATTTCTGACTTCATTAAGTTATCGTCCTCTCGACCTCTTGCCTTCTTCCTTTTTTCTTCATATTTAGTTTAACCCTGACTGGCCCAATAACCCAGCCAATTCCAGTTCTTATGTACAATACTCTACTACACTGTCTGTCCAGTCACACACTCTAATACTTCCTTGGACCGCCTTTACCTTTGATTGCATTGCAGATTCTCTTTGGCATTGTTTAGCTAATCCTGTGAAACCATCACATCTATTTCCAATGCAGAGTTGCATTCATTTTTGGAAGAGATCTTGAAATGATGACTCGGGCCACTATTCGCCAGCCCATTCCAAAGACTTTTAAAATGATTGTGTAAAATCGATTCCTGTGCGTTTCCTATGAATTTGAGCAATATGACTATTGGAATTGTTGCCCTGCAATATGCCTTTGCCTGTGGGAAGAAAAAAAAAATGCATCAATGGGATAACCTGGTCATGCGCTACCACTTCAGGTCATCAGCAGACTCATAATATTGCAGTTAATGTTAAAGACCGGTCTAGACTTGATCAAATGAAGCAAACTTAGATCATAACACTGCCTCCAGAGGCTTGTACTGTGGCCACTACAGTATGCCTGATGGGTGGATCGCTTCATGTGGTTCCCGTCTTACCCTGGCGCACCCATCGCTCTGGAATGGGGTCAACCCTGAATATGTACTGTACATGTAGAGACAGGCATGTCTGTTGCACATTATAGGCAATTTTGTGGAATATTATGAAAGCCTACAGTGCTGTAGTGTGTAGCATTAATATGCTGGACATGAACAGATTCTCAACATCTCTGGAAAAGGAATACGATGAATCTAAATGACTACATGCTACTTGAGATTCTGGGGAAACCTCAGTCTTACATGAGTGCTTTTATCACACAAGAATGCCCATCATATCAGAAACCTGCCATCTGCTCAAACTACCAACCATACCACAGTGCCTCAACATGCTCTGAAGAGTACACAAAGCTCATGCCATGTGGCACTCAGCAACTGCCAAGCCGAGCCATTCCTCGTAAGTAATATCTTGCCTGGACCGCACTGATACTTATTTGGATTCGAATGTGGCAAAGCAGATGCTGGAGCACTGAAGTGGGACAGAGGAAATCGTCCGCATACCACAACTTAAATGACTGGATCTTAGTAGCAGGTTGTATCTCTGCAATGAGAATAGTCCCTTTGTTTTATTTGCAAAAAGTATTACTTATAAAAGCCAGAAACGTAAATCTGAAATCTGATTGGTCAGAGGTTGTTGATTAGAATTCTATTGCAGCAGCGTCAGCACAAGCAGGACGTAATGGGTAAGGAACAATACACAATGGAAAATTCTGGTATAGGAAAATAATCCACTTCAGGCTGCCAACACCTTATTGTTTAATTTGGAATTTATTTTCCTATAACAGCATGTGGCTTAGTGGGTAGCACTGTTGCCTCGCACCTTCAGGGTCTGGGTTCGATTCCAGGTCCAGGTCTGTGTGCATGGAGTTTGCATGTTCTACCTGTGCTTGATGGGTTTCCTCCCACAGACCAAAGACATGCAGGCTAGGCAAATTGGCGTTCCCTAATTGTCCGTAGTGTGTGTGCCCTGTGGTGGATTGGCACCCTGTTCAGGGTCTACCCCGCCTCCTGAGATATGCGACCCTGTATACAGTTTAAAGCGGTATAGATGATGAGTGAATGAGTGTTTTATTCCAGGAAGTGGCCACCATATTCAACTCAGACACTTCAGAATGAAAGAGCTTTTACTTGTTTACTGAAATTAAACCATGACCAGCATGACTTTTTAAACACCCATTGTTCACCAACCAAACATCAGGGGGGAAGAAAAATAATGACAGTACAAATGAATTGAATCTACTGTACATAGTATTGGGTCTAGCTACTGGGGATGCAAACTGCACCTCCAGTTAAACATTTGGGAGGCAAAAATGGAGTAACATTTTCATCGCAGCTATCTTAAGCCATGGGTCTTACAAACTGACACTGGCAGCATGAACTAGACAGATCACATCGCTGCATTGAATGAATGTACAGTATGCCCCATCAGGTGTAAGAGTAGTCGCGTAGTCACTTAAAGGTCATGCTGCCCTTGAAGCATTAACTGAATGATAAAAAAATAAATAAAAAAAATCAATAATAAAATGTACCCAGGAGTGGTTTCTCATACACGTTGTATTCTTGGCAGGCTTGTAGTGGATAAGGAGACCATCCCAGGAACACTGGGTGTGATTGCATCTTGGATGGGATGCAAATCCATTGCTTGGCACCATACACACAGACATTCATGCCCTCTTTCACAACTATGGGCAATTTGTCTTACAGCCAATCCGATCCAAATCCACTCCAATCTTCTGACGTTTTGGTAGGTGTGATGAAACTGGAGCACCTGGAGGAGCCTTAGGTGGACAGCATGCAAGCTGTGGGGCAGCAATGGGACACAAGTGCTGCCCAGCAGTCTTTCATCAAGTGTAATTAGTACAACCATTAGCTTAAACTGTCTCGACTTTTTAATCAGTCGAATTGGAAAATAAGTAGATGCATATTTATGAAGTGGCTGTAAGTGCAAAATACAATATGGCTGATAAAAAATAAATAAATTATATATATATATATATATATATATATATAGGGGGGCATTCAGGTTGAACCGGGTCTTGATGTAATTAATTGTTTTTGACTCTTTTATATACACTTAAAAAGCTGGATATTTTTTTCCTTTGTGATGATTTTTTTGTTGTTGCTAGTAGTAATGATAAATATACTTAATGTTACTTTCACTTTCCTAGAATCCCCCAAACTGGCACATATAACCTACATTTTTTTTTAATGTTACAGTATATTTATGAAAGTACTATTTATGCTTGCAATAGATGCACCCCCTTAATCCTGTTATGTATACTGAATATTCACAGAGTTATAAATACAGCATAACACTTGTGCAGTGACAGTTGGTGTGTAGGAGGAGGTTTTCATGGGAAAGCCCATAGAAGTCAGGATGTGTGCATGTCTCTCACATGAATGCACACGTCATATCATATTTATGTGCTTGTCATTCTGGTTGACATTCGAAAACGTTCGCTGAACCGGTCTGAGAATGAAAAACAAAAAGACACCGTAAACAGGTACGTTTGTGTAAAACCAATTGTTTTCGTCTCAGTGCTGCGTCCGGCTTCATCTTCAGCCAGACGGCAAACTGTTAGTCGTTTCCCACCAATGAACACAGAGCACAGCTCGTTGCAGTATTCACACACATCCATCTTTCCTTTCCTCCCGTCCATCTTTGCTTTCTGGTCTGCCCACACTGAAAGAACAGGCAAAAGGGAATGAGAGACTACACAAACAAGCCCATTTATCCTCATTTTGAGGCATTGATTGACCCTTTTACACAGCCTCTGGACCAGACCAATATTTCGTATTTCACTCTCTTCATCAGTATTTCTGCTCCGAGCGAGATAAAGTGAACATAATAATGCATCTGCTGCAGGAAAACTACTAAGTGTGTGCAGGCTAAGTGAGTTTGAACTTCAGCCATTTTGCTCTAACTCAGCCCGGACATTCATATCAGCAGGATGTTTTCTCATCATCATTCACAAGCCAGAGCTTCTTATAGGGGTTAAAAAAAAAAAAAAGGTCGATATTTAGAGAAAAGTGGGAAACCTCATCCACTCACTAGTCTTAACCAGCCTGTATGTATGAATGCTTTATTGATCTGAAAAGGGAAATTGCTTTTTCCCTCCCCTTTGTTCTTTTTTTTTCTTCCAGTCAGCAGTGAAACAGTATGGTGCATAAATAAAGTGCAGTACATAAATTAGTATTAACCAAATAGGAACAAATGGTACCTGGGAAGCAGAACATATGATAAAATAGCATTAAAATCCTGCTTTATTGCAGACCCATTTTTAAACCAGAGACTTTAATTGTGCTGTAATTTGAATCTTTATATTGACTGCCAAGCTTTGCACCCACACCCAGTGCAGCTGTTAGCTATAACCAGTTGCTCTAAACTATAGATCATATCTAATAATTGATATGTGCTGAAAAAAAAGTACAAATGGACACAGAGAGGACACAGGAATTCAGGGCATCGTGGAGTGCTTTAACAACAATGCATTTAAATCCTGGCAATTTTTTAACAAAGAGAAAACAAAACTCCCACATATAAGATTTAACGATTTATTTTGGAACAAAAGACAGGAAATAACAGTTCAGTCAATGTAAAAACAAAAAAGTCCAAATTAAAAGATTTTATACAGCTATGAATTTCGGATTGGAACATATCCAAAGTTAAAATGATTTCCAATCAGGTATGTCACAGTGACAGCACAGATGTGTCTTACGAAAAAAGAAACAAACAAAACATAATACACAATAAACGCACATATACTCATTCACAGAATTATGAAGGAACTTTTGACCTGCGTTTCTCACAAAACAATATATTGATTATGATGAAGCGTATCAATGTATGGAGGGACGGTTAATCCGTCACAAAAAAAATATCTGCCTCCATCTACGCTGGTCAAATGCGACACAATTTTAAGAAACTTTATAAAATATATACATACAATATATACATATACATAAACACACACATGTATATAAACTCGCACACGGTGTGAAGAGACCTTATATACATTTGTGAGTGTATGTATCTGTATGTACATTATGTATACATTTCGTCAAAACTATGTGTACAAGCTATTCGAAGTAGTTAAGCAGTGCTGACCCATAGGCAGAAATAAACATACTATGGGAATGTGTGTGTGTGTGTATATATATATATACACACACACACACGTTGGACATATCAGGTCAAACTGACTAGTGACCTAGTCGAGTCACTTTTAGTTGTTCAAGGAATGTGAATGAAATGGACAGAAGACTGTGACGCATGGGGTTTTCTAAAAGAAAATAATGAAGCTCCTTGGTCTGTAGTTTCAGCCAGAAACAAGTCTTCTGTAGGTGAGAGGGTGAGAGGGTTTGTGTGCGAGAGAGAGAGAGCTGTGAGAAAGCCCATTAATTGCTGTGAGGGGAGATGTGGCACTAACAGCATCCCTTTGTCTTGGTTTGTAATATAATATCTATAATGGTACACAATTACTGCAGCTTTTATCAGCAGGCGAAGTTGATCATAAATAAAAAGATTGTATAACGGCCTCTAATTTAATCTCTTCATATACACCACCCCCCCACCCATGAAATAGAGAAACAGAGAGAGAGAGACACACACAGAGAGAGAGCAGAGCTTCAGATAGGTGCATAACAGGGTTTAGAGAGGTTTCCACAGAAAGCTATACATGAGCTGGCTTTCTTCTGTCTTCGTTTTCTTTCTCTTTCCATCCCAGTCTGAAGTGGAACGGTCCATTCCAGATCATCAGCCCTTACTCATCCAAAATTGTCTCTCTATCTTATTTATTCCGCCTCATCAGTCATCTTTCAACCGCCTAAAAGCATGACCGGCTGTGATTTTCCTGCACTCTTCACTTCCTTCCTCACACTCTCCCACCATTCGTCCTTATGGAGCTGAAGGTAAATTCTGAGCTTCAGTTTGCTCCGCCTCAAAGCTCTTCTCCTCCTGCGGTCTGCCGATCCAGGTTCCATAACCCAGCTGACCCAGAGCCTTGAAGAACTGCTCTTTGGCGCGCTGGAAAGGAGTGGCGGCCATCTTGGCATGGGCGTACGAGGTCAGCGCTAGCAGGTCGCTCCGGCCGGCCCGTCTGCACACGTCCCGGAAAAGACGGAACATGTTGGACTTGGAGACGCGGGACACCTCCATCTTTGGACTGTGCAGAGAGACAAATGGTAAAGATTTATATAGAATTGAGAAGGCGAGACATTATTATGATTGTTGTCCTTGTGGATAATAGCACCACAGGAACAGTTTTTAAAGTTTTCCGGGTACATTTTGTTAGCTAAGCTGTCTGGACAGATGGCTTTGTTATATCCCTGACACCCTATTGGCTGCCAAACAGATCAGACTGTGTGAATGGCTGGTCTCTTACCTGTCCACTTTGCCCTTGGTGCCATCCAGTACCTCTACTTTGAGCTGGTCTGGTAGGCTCCAGTTCACACTGGATTCTTTGGTCTTTCCTGTTTGACGTGTTGAGTCATACACACTCACTCTGCCGACCTACATACACACACACACACACACACAACGAGAACATGTGTTTAATTATTGAGATGTTTCTCTTTATACATACCTCTACAGATACAGAATTCTTACACAAATCCGCACTCAAATGCTTCTCAAATGTCTGAGTGTGTGTATGTGTGTGTGTGTGTGTGTGTGTATATACATACTTCAGGGTGGCAAAGTGTGAAGTGAGGAGGTAAGCTTTTAGTTAACTCGCTGCCATCCCTGGCCAATCGGCAGCACACTGCTCGAGTCAAATGACCGTGGTTGTACAGATACCCTTAAAAAAGAGAAAAAAAAAACATATGAATACAATTAGAAAATGTTCAGAATGAGTCTGAGGAGGTTTTGAGTCTGTGTGCAGCTGTGCTATACCCAAGGTGATAGATTGAAGGTAGACAGGGTGTATAAAGTGGCTGAGCAGCGCCCCCTGCAGGCCCAGCACGTTCCAACGCAGGATCTTGTCACTGCAGCTCATGGTTCTGAGGCGCTCACCATGCTGGATTCCATCCCAAGTGGGCACGATAGCACTCGACTCCACCGGGATGGTACCCTCTCCTGGGATGGAGGAGAGAAACCAAAACGTTATAGAACAGAGCATTAAAAAAAAAGGCAGAGAATATAGGACTAGCAAAAATAAAATAAATAAAAGAAAATTTGGGTTAAGCCAAGCCTTGCTCTATCTATCTATCTATACAGAGTCAGCCAAAAAAATGTATACATACTTCAGGAAGAGAAAAAACTTGTATAAACATTTTACTACTAAATTTATTGATATACATTATATAGATGATAAGATTTTGATAATAATAAGATAAAATAAAAATATAATATACATCATACTATTTTTCTGTTCCTGAGATTTTTTTTACCAGTCAAAAGCTTGGACACACTTTCCACTTCCGTGGTCTATCCTGATTTTTTTTATTTCTGTCTACACTCTAAAACAGGGGTCTCCAAATCCAGTCCTGGAGGGCCAGTGTCCAACACAGTTTGAAGGTGATTTTTTTTCTCAAACACAGCTGATTTAACTAATCTGTTAATTACTAGGTTCAGTGGGTGTGTTTAGGTGTTGGTGAATTACAAACTGTGCTGGTCACTGGCCCTGCAGGACTGGATCTGGAGACCCCTGCTCTAAAACAATGCTGAAGGCGATCAGAATATGAAATACTCTTTGAACAGTTGATAATGAGACGTGTCTGCTACTTCTGCTCTGTAAAACCTTCACAGCGGCTCTAATTTGAGGTGCTGTTTGTTTATAGGTGGTTTTTAAGGCTGGTAACTCTAAATGCAGCAGAGGTAGGTTTTGGGTGCAGTAATGCTGTAATGTGTTGTTTATAGCTTTGAAAAAAAGAAAAACAGTATTGTTCTAGAATGCAGAAAAATAAATCCAAACTTTTTTTATATTATGTTTATATTGTCATAATATGTGGGTGCCAATTTGATTCGTAATTGCATTCTGTTAGTATCTTAATTTTATAAATATCCTGATTTGGTAAAAAAAAATTATAAAAAGATTTCATTATAATTCTCAACTAACTTATTTTTGATAAATGATTGAAATGCTTGTGAATGCTTCTACCACACAGGATACACGATGCTGTGCTGCATGCCAATGTATGCATAGTTTAGAGCGCCATCTGCAGGATTACAGAAGAACGGCAACATTTTCCAAATGCAAACCTATAGAAGTTAAATTTCTATATTTTTATTTTTGTATTTTGGAGTATGTTTGGTGATACATGAAAAAAATTATACCACCAGAAAAAAAACGTTATGCATAACTGAATAAATTAAACAATAAATAATAAATAACCCCCATTACTTTTAAATACTTTTAAAAGTGAGGTGATAAAGAAATTATGAGGTAATTTGTTATCTGCTGTTAGTCTAGGGAGTTAAAATGGTATATTTAATAGTTACATATCACAATATGTTTCAAAATCGCAATGATCGCAATGAGATTTTATTTATTTATTTCAACTAATTCCATACAAACCCAGACCAGATTTATGACCTCAGCACAAACTAATCAGCCCTTAAGTAAGCCTGATAGACAACCATTCTGCTCCTCAGGCTCTAACTGCATTAGTGTCTATGCAATGCTACTTGCTTTTACAGTTATGGTGTGTGACCTAACAGTCTGTACAGAAGAAAGAAGGGCTCACCATTTTCCACTTTGGTCCTGAGCTTGCCCTGTTTAACATTCTCAAACAGGGGCATGTGAGCTGAGCCGGTGACCTCCGCTATATCGCTGCACGATTTATCGAACAGTGCACCATCGCCACAAGGAGCAGTGCTGTAAGAGATACACAGACAGACAGACACCATGTTCTGTAATGACTAGTAATTACAGCCTATTTTAGACAATTATCTGTAACTGTGATGCAGAGGCTATTATCTGTAAACATGACCCATGTGCCAGGTTGTAAACACTGTGCTTTAAACACACACATCTTACCTGATGTACAAATGGAACGTGATGTCATCTTTCAGTTTCAGCAAACCGTCCTCTGCGACCGTGAAAATGTTGTCTTCTTCGGGACTATCCCAACGCTTCATTAACTCGCTGTATAAAAAGCTGTGCAAGAGACAGAGACGTGGGATGGAGGAAAGGAGAAAGAGAGAGAGAGAGAAATTAAAAGGGGGGAAAAAAAGAGAGATGAGTGGCTGGTAGTGCTGAGGGCAGACAGGCTATAGAATCTCAGACGGCTCTGGGCTGAAGCCGCAGCACATATAAATTTACTTCACTGGTTAATATATTTATGAGAATGAAATAAGACTCCATCAAGGCCAATATTGCAATGGACAAAATGCATCTTGGCAAGAGTGCCGATGTAAAGTGATACCGGATGAAGCCTCTTCTGGAAATGATTTCAGCATGGCAGTCGTTAACGGTATCACCTTTAAGACTCAGCTCCTCTCCTTTAACGCAGCGATTTCCTGCAGTGGTACAGTAGAGCAGAAGTAAAATCAGCACAGTGTTACAGTATTAAGGTTGATTTCTTAACATTCTTAATTAAATGCTGTTCCACTTTACTATTGATAAGCACAGAACTAACTGTTTTTAGTTTTACTTTAATTGAGATGAGTTAATTGTTTTGTCAATCTCAACACCTCCGTAGATGAGGGGTTTATGGTTCAGGAACACACACAGACCGACACTAGAGGGCAGCATGCATCCAGTTCGAAGAGAGATTTGGCAACGGAAGATACAATAAACACAATGCCAAAACTCAACCAACAATGCTCAAGGACTGCATGAATTTCTGATGCCAATATGTACAGGCAGCAGGGAAACTGGATAACTCTACAGTATGTTGTCACTTCAGGCATCAGCTGTAAATGCTGTGCTACTGGACTACAATTCAGACAAAGGTCTTTCTATCAGGCCATTTATTTTATGTTGCAAAACTGGAAGAAGAAAAAAAATCTAGGGTACGATCAAAGATCTGCTTTGGAAATGGTTTCATTACAAACCTATTATATTAAAGTTCAGTATGCACCAAAATATACAGTACTGAAATGAAAAGACGAACAATTTTACCTTTATTTTTTGTCATCTGTGAGTTTATTTCTCATGAAAGGAACTAACATACACACTATTAGCATGTTGATTTACCACGGTACTGTATGTGTAATGGTCACGCCTCACATAGATTCTCAACCCGAATTCCTGGGAAATGAAGGTTGCTGCTACAGACCCCTGCAAAAGGAGACTATTTGCTCAGGTAGCGCTGACACAGATCACTTCCAAAACGGTGAAATTTCAGAATAAGACAGATTAACTGTTACTTAAGAGGGTCCTGGCCTCGGCTGATGCAGACAGCTGTTCTCTGAGGACTGCAGTCGCTCGATAGTTCAGGACTGGAATTTCCTACAGTCTACCTGAGCCTCCAATAACAAACTGGACTCCATATTAACTTATTAAAGACATCAACTGTTATACTGAACGTCCAGCCTCCTAACACACAGTATATGACTGCAGATCAATCCCTGCTATCAACCAAATTTCGGACGGTTCCCCTGTTGAGTCTGGTTCCTCTGTAGAGTCTGGTTCTTCTGTTGAGTCTGGCTACTATTGCCTTCTCAGGGAGTTTTTTACCTCGCCGGCGTTGCCCTCGGCTTGCTCATCAGGGACGATCTGATCGTTTTGATTCTTACACGTTTTTCACATTTAATATAAACTTCCATAATTTCTTTTTATTGTGTAAAGCTGCTTTACACATGACAATGACACTTGTTAAAAGCGCTGTACGCATAAAAAGTAATCTCGCTCTGGACTGTTCTACCACCTTGTTCAAACTAAGTCCTCGGTCACGACCACTTCCGCATGAGCGCAAACAACTTCCCTTTTCACTACTGAGAACACGTGCAGCTGGAGCTGTGCCCCAGTGACAATAGGACATGCGTGCTCGAGATGCGCAAGTTTCAGTACTGCATTTTTTGGCGCATACCTTAGAGGCAAGCCTGTTTGTCAGCTCATGTTATAAAAGTGATGCGTGTGTGTGCGTGTGCGCGTTTGCGATTCATACCCGTCCCAAGGCTGACGACTGTACCCAGGCTGTCAGAACCTCTCTTCATGATGATGGTGGCAAGGATTTTCCTACCCAACAGGCTATGCTGGATGCGAGAGGTGAGCGCGTTGAAACGCTGGTGACTCAGCATGGCGAACTGGTCGTGCAGTGTGCTACCCGACACCGGCAGCTGTACCACATACGCAAACAAACAAACAAACAAACAAATTAAACTACCTTCCAAAAAGTACTCATTATTGTTACTGTAATTAGTTATGAAAGGTAATGAGTGAGACAGATACCTCTGCCGTGAGTTCTCCGGTACGTGCCGCCTTTTCCGCCTCTCCTATCAACACTCGGAGCGCTGCATCAGCGGCCTCCTGCTTGCCCTGCTTTTTATTGCTGGCACAAACTGCCGGAAACCAGCGACCTCCCAGCTTCGCCTGATAGGTGAAGCTATGAGACAGAGTCAGGGACAATGCAAAGAAAGAAAAAAAAGAAAAAAAAAAAAAAACAAGTTAGAGCCAGGTTAACCTCCTGGGTCCCTGCATCCTCAAATGGAGACATCACTTTTTTGGGTTTGCTTTATATTTCATTCTGTCTAACTTAGACCTGTTGTCCTCATTAGTAGACACTTTATAGCATCATCTAATGGTAGCACAAGCACAATACACTAATCAGTAGAAACACGAGAGTGTCAAACTCGGTCAATTGGGTCCTACTACTAATCCCAAATATATAGGGGGAAAAAATGCATGCAAAATTACAGCTCTGTTTTTTTTTTAAAGTTTAAATGCGAAAATGGGGCAACATACATGATCTGAAAAAAACACTACACAGACTAAAACCTCTGAAGACCAGAATTCTATTTATCTTTAATTTTGTTTCTCCAACTCTTAGGACAGTTTCCTAAATTGTTTTATTGAGTTTGAACCACTAATCCTTGCCTCACACACAGAATTAAACTGAATCCAATTTACATTGCTCTCAATAATAGAAGAGACTTTTTTCCTACAGACACTAATGTACAAGTATTCAATACGATGCTGAGCCTGGACAGGCATAAACATCTGTGTCAAAATCAAAATGTGCAGATCGGTTGATTCACTGCTGCAACCTCTGGAGCATCCGTAGGAACAACAACTATGACAGATTTGCTGGAAGACGATTCAGAAACTAAATACTTACAAAGTGAACAAAATCTATCTAAAGAACTAGGAGCCAAGTGTGACAGTGAGTAGGTCTGCTGTGCATGTGGATGTGTACCGTGGCTCGTGTGCGGGTCCTGACTGGCCCACAAGACGGATCTCAGCAGCGAAGCCTCGCGAGCGTGCGTATTCCAGCAGACCCGAGACAGCGTTGTTGTTTAGGTGGTTGATCAGGTCGCCTACCCCGGCCTCGTGTGCTGCCTGGAGCTCAGCTGCTGTCAGCGGGGGCAACGATGGGCACGGGGGCACTGCCTGGGACAGATCGCCCTCGCCGAGTGGACAAAACGTGTGCTGCGGCTAGCATAAACAGAGACGCCCGGCGGGTGTAAATGAATGTGCTTCTCTACTATTCTGAAATATTTAAAAGAACACTATACAGACTAAAACCTCTGAAGACCAGAATTCTAGTTATCTTTAATTTTGTTTCTCCAACTCTTAGGACAGTTTGCTAAATAGTTTTATTGAGTTTGAACCACTAATCCTTGCCTCACACGCAGAATTAAACTGAATCCAATTTGCATTGCTAGGCAACCAAACTAATTACTGAACTAAAAATCTATATTTATATTTTAATATCTTCTTGCTCTTCTAAATTTACAAGAACTTCCAAAGTTAGTATACACAGTGTAGAAATCCTAATTTCATTCAACACCTATTCAGTTGATTTTATCGCTCACGTCTCATCTTCTCTAATTCGTGTGTTCCCACATAAAGAAGTGTCAGACATTGCTCTTTATACCTTGCTGAGCTGCAGTTGTCCTTCTGCCAGGAGAACCTTCACAGCTTCCTCTGCTGCCATTTGCCGCGCTGCCTTCTTACTAGGTGCGTACGCCTCCGGGAAAAGACTGTCCCCGACTTTCACTTGGAACATAAAACTAACGGCAAAAAAAAAACAAAAAAAAGAGAGAAAGGACAAAAAAAAAATTTCCGGTTATTAACGGTTATGAGCAACAAATCTAGTTCTTAGTAGGGATGCACCGATACCGATA
>JAQMYK010000033.1:8015005-8025247 GCA_030014345.1 Clarias buthupogon
GGGTTGTCCCTCTGATGAACTCATTCTTGATCCTATCCATCCAAGTCACTCCCACCTCTAGCTCTGCCTCCTGTCTTTTCTTCAGTGCCACTGTCTCTAATCATACTGCACTGACAAACTTATTATCCTTATTATCTACTCTTCTGATTAACTACTCTTGGGTTTCAAGTCCCATTTGTTCATTAACTTGTTAACAGCCTGATACAATTCTCCAGGTTATGGTCAGTGACGTGAACTGAAGAGAGCAATACTGCTTTTTATACATTTGATAACTTGTGTTACTTCTCTCTGCCTGGTAACACCAATAACAATAACACCAATGATGGTAACACCAATGACAATTTAGAGAAAAATCATAACTATTTAAAAAATAGCCTCCATATGTAACACTACATGATTTTTAATGATCTCAAAATCAATTATTAGCTTTTATGTCCAACTTTTTGAAAGTTAGAATTAGAAAACCAGTAACACCAATGATATTACTACAAATGAATGACATTTCCCAACGAATTAAGAGAGACATCTGACATAGCTTTTGCATTTGTCCAGTGCTCTTTGTCTAGTGACCTCGGATGCAGCAATTTCAAATTGTAAAATGTATTTTTTAAAATATCTTTTTTTGTGTAACAGTAACACAAATGACAGTTCTGGGTGAATGATATTTATTTCATATTATTAATTATAATCAATTAATGTTTCATGATTTATTTCACTGTTTAACTTATTTTTTATAATATATTGATGTTATTGTGAATTAGATCTATTTTAAGAAAAAAATATATCTTTAGATGAAAAGTACCTGGTCCCACCTCCATGTATGTTCCATTCATCCACAGTCCAGTTCAAGTGAGCACATTCACATTGTGGATGGTTTCGGTTGGGACAGGGGTCGGTATGGGCATTCCAACCTGTCTGCCGCTATGGTGTTCTATACACAACAAGCTGCAATAATGCAATGTGTATTCTGGCCTCTTCTCTCATTAATGTTTACAGCAATTTGTGCTAAACATGCTCTTTTTGCTGGTTTCCATATAGGCTCCCCACACAAATAATTGAGACTCAGGCACCTACTGTCTGGTCCTATCACGAGTTCCCCAGTTGTCCTGCCTTGGACCACTTTGGGTAGGTAATAACCACTGCACACCAGAAACAACCCCCAATGGCATGCTGTTTCTGAGATGCTGTAACCCATTTGTTTAGCCACCACAATTCATCAATGTGCCCAGATCTTTTTGCTTGTTGCCTGCTTCCAATACATCAACTCTTAGAAATAAGTGCTAGGGTTGCTGCCTAATATAACATAACCATTGACAAGTGCCATGATAATTAATGGTATTCACTTCACCTGGCAACTATTTTAATGTACATATACAGACCCAATCAAAAGTTTATACAAACCTTCTAATTCAATGTTTTTTGTTTAGTGATTTATTTTGCAAGAACAGTATTGTCAAGTGCATTTGCAAATCCCATCAAGCACCATGCTGAAACTGGCTCTCATGAAGACCAACCCAGGAAAGCAAGACTAAAACTTGCCTCTGGTGCAGAGAAGTTGTTCATTTTGAGTCACCAGCATCAGAAATCAGCAATTAACAAAACATCAGATTAGAGCTGTTATAAAGGCTTTACAGCGCATAAGTAGCAGACCCATCTCAATATCAACTGTAGAGATTGATTATTGCATATTTTGGTTGCCTTCTGTATTGTTTTACAATGTGGAAAGAAATAAAAAATCAGAAAAAAACCATGGAATTAGAAGGTGTTTAAACTTTTGACTGGTAGTGTCCATACATCTTATCTACCATCTAATCTAATCTAGATAGAGAGAAATAAATAAATAAAAAATAGCTGTGCTTATTTTACTGTACACGTTACAATCCCAACACTATAAATTTCTTGCAGCCTCGAACCTCAGTCTTCTCCTGAAAATAAATCAAATAATCAAAATGCACCAACAAACTTATTATCCTTATTATCTACTCTTCTGATTAACTACTATTGGGTTTCAAGTCCCATTTGTTCGTTAATTGTTAACAGCCTGATACAATTCTCCAGGTTAGGGTCAGTGACATGTGAACTGAAGAAAGCAATACTGCTGTAACTAATCCCCTTCACTATTTATAAGGCTGGTCGCTACAACATAGCTTTTTTCTGAGTTGACGCCTCCCTTCTTACATTTAATCCCTGGTGTGATACATGATAGAGCTCTTTCAGCTTATACGGTACCTCCACTTTTCAAACACACGCATACTTGCACAAACCTGCCCAAAAACTCTAAGATAATGGAAATGGATCATGTTCTGTATATCCATGCATGTAACAGTATGACATCATATACATAAGTTAAAAACTTAAAGTTTGATGTTAATGACATAATGCCAAGCAAAACAAGTTCTAAGAAGGAATTATGGTCTGCATGGGCGAGTTAATCATTTTTCCTCAGATCTTTTTACTTGTATCCAAACACACTCTTATCAAATGTAAGTCAATGAAAAGTCCAAACACCCCAAATATTTTCTCATTAAATTTATTTATTTAAAAGAATATGTTACAATTTATTTATAATGCTATATGACCAAGTTTCAACAAACATTTTCATATTATTTCATTTCATCGGCTCGTTTTTAAAACGCGATCCATTTTGATTCGTTTGCCGAAGTGGCTCCACGCGACTTCCTTCGATACCCCTCTGTCATTTCAGGTGGCTCTGTGGCTATTATCAATATCTATGCACCTTGTTTGAAAACAAATGCTACTGAAATACTGTATGTAGAGAAATCCTGTTTGATACCTTATTACAATAAATTAATGAGGTGATCCATCCAGGGCAAACACAGCAAATGCAAGAAATGTGTGTGTGTGTGCTGATGGTGATTGGAGAGAAGAACCTGAACAAGAAGTGGACACACATTCAAAAAATATTAAGATTTGTTTATGGCCCTTGGCATCCTGGTAGTACATGTCATACAATTGTGACGTATAAAGGGGCTCCTCAGTGATGGTGTATGCAGAGAATGGAGTACGTCAGTGGTCCTTGACCATAGTCCTAGAGACCCACTGTATTTTTTGTTTTAAAGTATCTAGTGCTTCCCTGCTCATAGATTTTGTATTAGTCTACCAGTGAAATCCAAACGTCTGGCAGATCCACACCTTTCAGAGTAGAGTTAGGCTTATGGTGATACAAATGGGTTTACAGATGGGTGACATATGAAAAGAGAAAACATGATTGATTCTATTGGACCCGTTGCTTTGTTTGAGAGCAAGGTTATTGAAAATATTTCCAAAATCAAATCTTCTTACTGAATCGTTCCTCTACTGGTGGGCGTGCCCTCTAAGGGTGACTCCACCCACATCCACAGGAGCTCACTGAATGGTGTATTTTAAGGAGTATGAAAATGATGTAAACCACATGCTAAGGCTATGTCAAGACGACAGACCACACTACCAATTGGAAAATGTGTTCGTCTTGTGGTGATGACTTTTTACGTTTAGCTTTCATATGTCACCCACCTGTAGGTATAATGAATATACATACAAACACAAGGATAAAATTTTTGGGGGGGAATTCAATACTAGCTTAAATATGGACACTGGCTCTGTCATGCATAGAGTTTAAGTAAAGCGTTGAAAAACAAACACGGCTGACATACAGCGAAACACAATGTTTAAAACAGGAAATATATCATTAAGTAAACATGCACAACCAATAGCTTGAAATGATGAGGGAGGAAAAATAACAAAAGGGGCACTGAAATGTCATGTCACACAAAAAAAAAAAAATCACAATCACAATCACATGGATAATACTAAAAGTGCAAAAACAGCTTTTATGCGCCTGCGCTAAAGGAGATTTTTTAAAACTGACCCCAGAACAAACCAATAAAGGCAATCATTAAAATAAAAAAGGGGGGGGGGACAGTAATGGTTAAAAGCAACAAAATGCCAAACCAGAATACTCATTTAACAATAAAACATGTTTAACCTTTAAATACAATATCTGCAGATGTTTTGTGAATGGTGGACAAATAAAGTGTTTGGGGGAAAAATGAATAAGTCAAAACCATAATAGGACGTCAGACTCACATAAATTGTTTTAAACACACACACACACACACACACAAAAATATCCCATAAAGCCATGAAATATTACAGCTGAACGTAAGATCTAATGTCTTTCGATACGTTGTCAGAAATAGCATTTCAACAGTTTCTGATAAGAACGGGAGATAGTCAGCCATTTCCTTCACTGGGTCTTGAATACTAGAACATGTACAGACACAAACCCATAATTATTTGTGTTTGTGTGTGTACATGAGGGAGAGTAGTGCACAGCAGAGCCATTGTAGCAAAATATTCTTATTTGAGCTGCCGCCAATAAGTAACCTCTCAATCTAATAAATGTGAACTATTGCTTCTTTATTTATTTAGTTACTCACTAAAAAGACCAACTCAATGACCCCCCGGCAAATAGGAAACGCAAACTTTATCTTCAGCTAAATGCTTAATTCAACATTCAGACAAATAATCTGCTGTGTGCGCACGCTCACCCCTTTCCTGACATGTATTCAAGAGTGACGATGCAAATCCTGGTTCCATCCAACTACAAAACATCTTTTGAACAGCAGATTTTTTTTTTGATGATAATTAATAAAATCAGTTATGGTCAAACAATCATCTGACAACAGTAAAAGCAACAGACATGCCTACACATTTACTCATGAAAACAAGCTTCTGTGAATATTCGAACTGGAATAAATCAAGCCTACCAACCCTCCTGCTGAACCAGTGCCACATGGCCTGTGCTTGCATGTTAGAAAACAGTACTTGCTGGTCGTGTTCAAATCTGACACAGATTTTTCCAGACTTCCAGCTACCCTTTACACAATACCAGTCAAAAGTTTGGACACACCTTTGACTTCCATGGTGTTTCCAGATAGTTCTTTCTTTCTCCAGGGTAAAATGATGCTAAACGCATCCAAAATATGCAATAATCTCCTTTGAAATTTTGAGATGTGTCTGCTACTTACTGTATGCTCTGTAAAGCCCTAAAAACAGCTCCATAATAGGAGATGCTGGTAATTGATGATTTCTGAGGCTGATTAAGATAGTTATTTGTCACATGTATCTTACAGCATGTTAGAATGATTTTTCATTCTAACATGCTGTAAGGTAAGGAAGCTGGGGACAGAACGCAGCATCAGCCAGGACAAGTTAATGGTTAAGGGTGTTGCTCAAGGGCCCAAAAGTGGCAACTTGATCCCAAAAGGTAAGTTTTTGTCTTTCTTTCCTGGGAAGGTCTTTAGAGAGCCAGTTTCATCATTGTACTTGTTTTTGTAACTGCACTTGACAATACTATTCTAGCAAGAACCCTTCCAGAATAGCTGACCAGAATTCCATTTGTTTCATAGTACTGTCCTCAAATGTAGAAGATAAATCACTAAACAAAAAATACTGAATTAGAAGGTGTGTCCTTTTGACTGGTACTGTACATATAAGAACTGTTTTATAGCTCAATAATCACTCTGCTGGACTGCTTACTAGCATAAAAAAACAGTTAATTTAAAAGGATAGTACAGAGTCTTTCAGGTTTATCTTGTATCAAAACTAAGGTGCATATAAGTACATCACAGTACTGTAGGTTTTGGTTGTTAGAAATTTCCCTACTCTTCACTCCAACTAAATGCGTTCCCATGTTCAGCTGAGACTCAATGAAGCTTCTGCAGTCACACCGAGTTAACTGAGCTGGCATCTTTTAAAGTTACTGTGTATTTTTTGCACAAATGTTAAACAGTCGTATAGCTAGTTCTGGTTAGCCGTACAGCTAGTTCGGTGACTGTACGGCTAACCAGAACTAGCTATAATACTGACTTTTGTATGGAACGAGAGTTGTGGAATTTGGCTCCAATTGTGGAGAACCTTCAAAGGTGACAACCTTCACGGTCGACGTGCAGAGCAGAAACATTTTCAACGACCAAGACCTACTGGAATTTACTTACATGCACCTCAATTTTGATTTAAGACAGACTTGTAAAAATCCAAATTATAAATCCGTTTAAAATTCTTTCAATTCCCCAGCAAATCTCTGAATCAGAATCTTTCATAATACTGCTAATTATTTTTTCAAACTTTGCAAAGTATTCAAGTTAAAGGTTAGCTCAACCTTAATTGATAAAATTTTAAACAAAATATGTATAAAAAAAAAAAAGAAACAAAAATGTTCTGAAAGTTTAAATATGACGGGGGGGAAATAATGAGGAAAAATAAAACTATCATATATATAGTCATTTATAAATGTGACACTATTTGTCTGCTTTCTCAAATTTCTACTCGATAAGTTCTTGCTTATCTGCTCTGCTTGTTCGGGTGGATGGCTGAGTTTCAAGATATTTACACACATGAATAATGTCACGGTGGTTTTTTCCCCTTCCCCCTCTCACCCCCAATCTTTTGTGCTGATACATTTTAAGGAAATCGTCTCGCGTCACGTCACAGAATGCACTTTTCGGAGTGTTAGTGTCAGGAGGAACGTTTACCACTTAGGCTTCCTGGCTGCAAGCGCGCTCCTCTTTTCCGACATTCTTGTTCCTTTGCTTTTGCTTCGTAACTCGGGGTTAAAATCTTCCCAAGACGCCGGCAAACCTGACCGACGTGCACGGCTCTCCTTCGCATGCACGAGTCACCAGGACCGATCACAGTGAGAGCTGAGAGCCGGTGCGGCCGGCAGTGTCTGGTTCACTGTAGGTAGTGTCCTTACAAAGAATAAAGCCAGTTACCTGGAGTGTTAACGAAAAGCCTCGTCGCTTTCTCCTTCACGAGCAAACAGTCCCCTCAGAAATGTCCTCCAACAAGAACGACTGAAATGAGTTGAGTCCCGATGATGAGCTGATGGGATGGATGAAATGTGAGTAAAAGTCTCGTATTTTAGTTTGCTTATTTCTATTGTGTTGTGAGTCTGAGGATGGGTTCTTTAGTTCTGGTTGTCCACCAAGTGTGTGAGTGTGTGTGAGCACGCGTGTATGTTAGTGGACAGACTGAGTTGGATGGGACCCATTATGTTCCTGTTTTAAGTCTTGTGTGTGTGTGTGTGTGTGTGTGTGTGTGCGTGTGTGTGTGTGTGTGTATATATTTGTGTGTAGTATTTTTGTTCAGGGAGTGACAATCTCCTGTCTCAGGTGCCTCCATCCCTTCTGTGCCTCAACAGCTGGAAGATATTCTGCAAAAAAATAAAAATAAAAACAACACTTGTGAGGGCAAAACCCGAACTGATGTGTACTCCAGCAAGGTACATGTGAGAGCGTTTTCAATCATGAAAATCATGAATCCCAGCAGGAACAATGTGATCGAGAAAACCCCAGGAACCTGCTCTCAATGAGATTTTGTCCTTATATAACCTGTTCTGTGGTACAAGCATAATAAAAATCATGAACAAACAAGCAGCAGGAAAGTACATCACAGAAACAGCACTACAGTATAAAGATATACTGTAGTGCTAGGGTCAGGTGTAGCTCAGTGGTTAAGGCATTGGACTACGGTTCGGAAGATCCCAGGTTCAAACCTCACAACCACCAAGTTGCCACTGTTGGGCCCTTGAGCAAGGTCCTTAACCCTCAGCTCAGATGTGTAATGAGATAAAAATGTAAGTCGCTCTGGATAAGAGCGTCTGCCAAATGCCTAATGAAATGTACTCTTAAAACAAGAGTACTGTACATGATTGTAAGAAAAGAGGAAATTTGTCAGTTTGTCACTGAATCTAATTAGCCTACATAAATCAGAGGACCCAACAACTAAGGCAAATATTAGTCCTGATGCCAATACTTACATTACTTACATTACATTACTACTAGCTACATTTAGATAGACAATAGTTCATCAATCTGAGTGAAATTATTCTGATTAGAGATCCCAACTTAACTGTTTACATGGATTTGAACACTTAAACTTATAACTTTTCAAAGCTGTGAGCATCTATTCTGATGATTAAATAATTTTTTTCCTCCAACTTTGAGAGTAGGGTAGGTTTCCCATCATTTCCTACATATAAATCTGCCGTCTGCATTAAGACTGTTTACAAGAATTCAGTCTCATCCATGACTGGTTAGATGCTATTAATATATAGTGAGAACATATTGTAATAGGGCACACAGCGCATTATTAATATATAGTGAGAACATATTGTAACAGGGCACACAGCGCATTATTAATATATAAGTGAGAACATATTGTAACAGGGCACACAGCGCATTAGTTGAGGCAGCTTTCTTGCTCGGACTAATTAGCTTTTTATTCATACTTACCTGGTAGAGAAACATATTTGACAAACATGAAAAATGAAAAATAAGTCGAAACGTAACAGGCATGCTTCTGCTACGAACAAGTCCAGGCTCTCTCGTTATGAATTTTTATGCCCTCCATATATGAAGCAAGCATTTTCAGACATCTGACCCTATTGTGACCCTAACCCTATTTGGATCAATATCAAAAATCAATATCGTTTCATCTTCTGGAGAGTCTCGAACAGATCCACAAATGCACGGATGGATTGATGGAAAGATGGATCAATGGCAAAAATCGTAGATGGTAATAAATACAGGAGGGAGGCTGTCGAAGGAAAAGCCTCCTTGAAATGCGACCTTGCTGTGACCGTGAACCTATTTGGAGCAATTCCAAAATCAAATAAGTCCATCTACACTGCGGGTTACACTGCCAATTCAAATTCCTTGTTTTTTGTGTAGCTACTGTGTGTGTAAGCAGAGCGCCAGAAGTAGTGGGCTTTTACACAAAGTGATTTATGAATCCCCTGGTAAATGTGTAAATATAAATAATTAAAATGGTAATAAGTGTGCACATTTCTTTTGTTCATAATTAAATGTTGTAGGATATATGCGATTTTTTAAAATTGATCATGGTTATTATTGATCAATTTGAACCTTTAAAAAGAATAGCCATCATCCATTTTGCTATAAAATGTTATGCCTTCGCCACTAGATGGGAGAGGTTCTAACCATTCAGATTGTCCATGTGTCCATCATTAAAAGAAGTGGTTGAATGTTTATTTACATTCAGGCATTTGGCAGACTCTTATCCAGAGCGACTTAGAAAAGTGCTAAAGTTTCCATCATTGGATAGATCCATACACTGAGTCACTAGGTATTGGTCTGGGTTATTTGTTTGGAGATTTGTATGTAATAATAGTGTAACAGGCAGATGAACCTATATTCTGAAACTAACCAAAACACGCTCAACGTCACATCCATGTCTAAATGTGTTTTGTTTTCCCATTTGAAGTACACTACATAGCCAAAGGTTTGTGGACACCTGAATATGAAAAATATGTGTGCTTTTTAAACATCCTATTATGGATTTAGTTCTCCTCTGATACTATAATAACCTGAAAACTTCTGAAAAGGCTTTAGGAATGTGGCCTTGGGGGTTTGAATCCACTGAAAGTCATGTCCACACTAAGAATTGAAGTTAGGGTTCTTTGCAGAACACTTGAGCTCTTCGACTTCCACCTTGGCAAACCAACTCTTCACAGAGCTCACTTTGGCCACAGACAGGGGCATTATCATGCTGGAATAGATCTGGGCCTATTAACTTTTTTTTAACTTAATTTTACTAAAGAGAATTCTAGGCTATAACATACCAATACATCCTGAATACAACTTTAAGATAACACCATGGGAATAAACCATATATGCTTATGATGATCAGGTATCTACAAAATTCTGGACATATAAAGTGTATATTAAGCGTATATTAAATATACAAAGAAGTGGTGATGGTGGTGGAGTCATTCTTGTCAGTTCTACTTATTTAAATAATAAGCTTCCCAACAGCGAATGATCACATCAAAAGACCTAAAATCTCTTTGACACGGTCTAGTTTAGGCTTTCAATCATTGACATGCAGATTTGAAAAATAAACTGGTTAGGGAAAAACCTGCATGCAATGATTTAGCCACAAGGGGGTATTGTTGTATTACATTTTACATGTTGGAAATCTTTTATTTCAGAATTATTTACTGTGTCCAAAACCGCTTATTGCTTTAGTAATTTTAGCAATAATTTAGTAAAGATATAACTTTATTACTGCAGCAATATCTATTATTATAATACTATTTATAACACAATTACTGTAATTCATATTTTTAAAGGTTTACAGTATGGTATTTGAATGTGGCATATTTTTGGGAGCTTTTTAAAGTATTTTATTTATATATATATATATATATATATATAT
>JAQMYK010000033.1:8175261-8190749 GCA_030014345.1 Clarias buthupogon
TGGTGTGCTTGGTTTTAACGTAACTTTATTCTTTCATGAGTTATTTACAAGTTTCTGACCACTTATAAAGCAGTTAACAAAACAATAACAAAAAAAAGAACAAAGCTATTAATTTCTTTTAACAGCATACTCTGTTGTGTTGTAATCTTAATGTAACAAATAAGAACAGCAAAAGGCTATTAAACATGATTCAGACAGTCACAAAATGCAGAAAAAGTGAAATAAAGTGAAAATTGAGAAGTGTTTATCTTAGATCCTGTAGAAGCTCACCACATTACTAGCTCCATTTTATAATTATACCATAATTCCATAAAATATTTCTGCCACACCTCTATGTCTGAAAGATTAAAGCATGCCTTGCCCTTTTTTCTTTTTAGGTATGATCCTGACAGTGGGCATGACAGTGGTGCTGAGGATGCCCAGGACTGTTCACCTCCCTTCTGCTTCCTCACCATGGGCATGGGTAAGATTCTCATGCCCAAATCAGGGGCATCTAATGGCATGTCCGGCCCCCTGACTGCTCCCCTGCCGCCGCGCCTCGGCGTGTGTCTGGACTTTGATAAAGGACGTGTTACTTTCTACGATGCCCACTCGCTGCGAGTGCTATGGGACGGGACCGTCGATTGCTCCGCCCCTGTTTGCCCGGCCTTTTGCTTTATCGGCGGAGGGGCACTTCAGCTGCAGGAGCTGATAGCAAATCGCAGCACAGAGCAAACCATGCCCAGGAGAGTCACTATTCAATCACATGCAACAAATCTGAGCAAATGAAGCCATAAACAGTTATACAGGAAACTCTTAACTCTCAAGCACCTTGAAATGTCATCTTTCATTAGTCCTTTTTTTATATATATATTTGATATTTAGTTTCTATGTTCAGTTAATTTTGATTTCCACCTCACAGGCGGGTTTTTATATTAAGATTTGCTCCTGCATTGTGCTTAGAAACTGCGGCATGCGGATAAACAGGATTTCATGCAACTAATATAAAATAAAGTATGTCCGGTCTGGTGCATGAACAGTATAACTCATCTATAGGCATAAATCATGAATGATGCATTTCTAGTAAAGGGAATGATGATTTATATGCTATTTTTACACATTCCGCTTGTGAATCAACTAAAAGGGGTATAATAATTTGTATAGACTTAGTACACACAACACCAGTGTGTTTGCTTTTTATAGGACTGTATAATAGTTGCCACCTTTGATTTTGTCTTCATTAGTTTAGATCGTGTCTGAGGTTAATTTCTGTTTAGAGTCATGAGAGTCCCGTGCCTCTATTTTTCATTGAACACAGTAAGATCACTGTTGAACGCTCTACACTAGGTTGCCCTGCATTTAGCTTTATAAGTAGACGGCCAATTACAAGCAGGCCCAAACTAAAAGATTCACCATCTGATCAGATGCTACATGTCTCTAACAGAAGCCAGTAATGTTTGTGTGTGTGGAACATTTATGTCACAGTAATATTTGGTATATGTCAATTGCTAAAAATCACCTAAAGTATTGTACTATTAACCATATGTGGCCTAAATGTTCAATTTCACAACAAAGCTTTTTACTGTCAGCAAATATAAAACAAGAAAAACAAACAATATCACAATGTTACAGTTGTTACTATGTCACAATGTCATGTCTCAGATAAAATGCATAGAAGAATACAATATATAATGACTAAACATGTACTGTATGTTTATTACTAGCTAAGCATGTTAAAAATACCTTCCAAGAAATGCAAAAGTATTTTTAAAACAGAACAGAAACCCATGTCTTGTCATGTTTATATATTCAAAATGATCAATGTTTCTGCTTATATGAAACGAATGATTAAAATGTTGTCCAGGTGGTAACTCAGGCCTTTAAAGTCACAACCAAAAGTGAAACTAAAAGGA
Organism: Clarias buthupogon; assembly: GCA_030014345.1. Classification (NCBI taxonomy): domain Eukaryota; kingdom Metazoa; phylum Chordata; class Actinopteri; order Siluriformes; family Clariidae; genus Clarias; species Clarias buthupogon. The sequence continues at coordinate 8,177,154 of JAQMYK010000033.1, forward strand.
AAGCATTCTGTCAGCAGGCGATTCGTAAAGTGCGTAATTGTTGATGTGATGACATTTTCTGTGAGATATTTATTCATTTAGCATTTTTGGAAGGAATCTCCAGCGTTTATGTCACTTTTTTTTTTTTTTAACATTAAAATCTTCAGGACAGATGGTTTGTCTTTGTCTATGACATGATGTTAAAAGCTGCATTTTTTTTGTCTATGAAAAAAAAAACCAAGATGTTTGTGAGGGACTGACTGTTTTTCGCTGCTACGTTAAACAACTTTGCAGACATTAAACATTAAATGTAACTATAAATGGATAAAACAGGCATGTTGTGTTGTTTCTTACCTGATAAAAAAATTACTGCTATGGAAGACGAATACATTTTGTCAGGCAGGACAAAATAATCAAATTCAGGGTGGTAATAAATCAAACTATTCTTTGTATTTTATATTTTTTATGTAGCATGGCCTGTCCATAGACCAACAATTCTATGCAAATGTCTTAGACGCACTTTCGCTTACTTTTCACATCAGAACATATTTCAGACAAAAAAAAAAAGCTGTGACAGGCTCTTCAAGATGCTTGGAATAACCTATCACACGACTTTCTTATACAATCAAATGATAATGTATCTAGAACAATTCATTCAGTTTTAAAAGCAAAGTGTGTATTAACATGAGCACTTCCTCATACTTTTTTTTGTCACGATTGAATACTTATAGTGAGGTGTTACAGGTACTACAGGTTTTTCTTTTTTAATGCTGACTGTACTAATGATAGGCAACTCTTTGTTTAAGCAAATGTTTATGTATACTTGTTTTCACGCACGTGTTTATCAAGGATGAATAATCATATGTGCTCAAAATTGTTGTTAGTTGAGTCCAAAGATACATCAGAGCATTCATTGTGTACAACATTGTTTTGTACAACATGTCAGATGAATACTTTACTTATTACAGACACATAGCTTTTTATAATAAAAAAAAAAAAAAGCTTTTATTAATGCACTAAAATGCGATAAGAGTTTCTTTTTAAATAAGAACAGAAATCGAACTCTATGTGTAAATATCCAAAATAATCAGTATATGATTTCTGCTTATGGAAATACCCTAAAATTTATAACCAAAATATTGTGCATGTGGTTAAACAGGCATTAAAAGTGAAAAAAAATGAAAGAAAACAAAAACATGAAAATAGTGGGGGAAAAAAGGTTTTCTTGTTTTTATTATACGATAACCAATTTGAGTTCTTGATTTTGGTCTGAAGAGGAAACAGGTCAGTGAAAATTCTTAGCAATGATAGAAAGGCACCAGAACAGTCAGGTCACATAAGAAGGATTATTCCTTTATCTGATGGTATGAAAACATTGCAAAGAATAGCTCAGCATGGCAGGAATGCAAGAAGGGCGTTATAATGGTACATTCCACTGTTGTATTTACTGGAAGGCCTTTTTATTAATTCCATAGTGTATGTGTATTTCCTTCTTTTTTGTCTGTCAATGTTTTTATTTTTTTATTTTTTTATTTTTAAATAAATACTTCGTAGACTATACTAATGACAAGCAACTGTCAAGTATACCCACACACACAAAACAGTGTTACACCCACATAATTGTATATGTTTATCATGTCTGTATTATTATGTACAAAACAATTCAAAATTTCCAAACTTTATAATTAAATAAATAACTTTTCAGAAGAATATTTACATGCATTTACAAGAAAGCAACATATTGCACGATAGACCAGTGTTTAAATGTGAACAAACAAACAAACAAACAATAAACAAACAAAACCCAATGTAAGCTACTTGATTTTGCATGACAACGGAAAGAAGCAATTGTGACAAAGTTACCAGAAGAACTCTGGCATATCATCCAGCATGCTCATTAAAACTCCCACCTGTTTTACTTTCACACCAAATACTGTATTTTTATTGCTCTTTAATGCTCTTTATTGAAGTTTCTTTTAAGTAGAAATGTTTTCAAATGTATCTTTGCTCATGTCTCCCAAGACGTTTGCACAGTACTCTAAGTAAAACAGCTGTTAGCTTTTACTGAGTGTGCTGGAGAATATGACATCTTGTGGTAATTTTGTTAGACTTGCTCCTGTATATTTTCATGCAAACCCAGGAGCCTACATTAGGTTTTTTTGTTTGTTTGTTTGTTTGTTTGTTTGTTTGCGTTTCCATTTGAAACCTGGTCTATCATGTAATATGTTGCTTTCTTTATACAAATTCAAAGATTCTTCTGTAATGTTGTTTATTCATTAATTTATAAGGTATGATTTGGCAATAGTGATTGGTTTTGTACATAATTACGCAGATATCATACATAAAGAACAACATTTGCACTACAGATAATACATCTAATAAGGCTTATATATAACAGAACCCAGTGACCAGATTCTTAGGAAAACTGGAGAAAAAAATTATGTTTATATCTAACTGACATGCAAGCTGGTGTGCTCTTCTGCTGTTGTAGCTCATCCATCTCAAGGTTTGACATATCTGAGATGAGTCTCTGCTAACCACAGGTGTAAAGAGTATGTGTCTCAATTAGTGTAGACTTGCGATCTATGGTACATTGAAACAGTCTGGTCATTCTCCTCTGACCTTTCTCATGAACAGTGGACTGCATGCCTTTTTTGGTGCAAACTCTTGCCACGTGAGTGAACCTAAAAATCATATATTTTTCCCATTCTGATCCTCTGATGTTTTTGACCTGTATATAGATGATGTTTTGCTTCGTGCTTCTGCCACGTGCCTGCCTACATAATAGAATAAATTAACAGATGTACTGTAGAAGAATTCTTTTAATTAAGAAGTTAATCAATGAACACATTCTCAAATAAGTAATCATGATCGTATGCAAACAACTAAATATATAATAAAAACCAATATATCATATTTCAACAACAAAAAAAAAGGTCTAAAAGCTGATAAGGATTTTTTTTTTAATGACATTTAGTTTTAGGGTTGTTTTTATGGACTGGTATATATGTTTTTTGTGTATGTTAATAAACATATACAACATGCTGTAGTTGTCAATCCAGGAGGAAATTGCAACCACACTACTCATTTCAATAGTATCAAAAGCAAATTTGTATACAGTATGTGAACTCAAAACTATTAAAAACTGATTAATATACGTAAAGTGCTGGCATGTGCGTTTAGTAGATTTCTCCTCATAATAAGTTAATTAAAGTAAGGCTACATGTCTACCTGCAAATTAATACATTATGTTAACATTTTGGATATTCCAAGAACACTTTACGATACTGATATGAATAAATGTTGTCTTGTGATGGATGCAGACTAGCTTAGTTTTTTTCTTCCAGCTAGTAATTATCTGCAATGATTCCTGTATATCGTATAACAATAATTAATAATAATTCAAAATGTCTTAATATGTATTTACTTTTTCTTTTTAAGAATGTGAGATTAAAATTACTTCAAATATTTCTTCAAATATTTCTACATGATTCCTCCCACAGGCCACACACCTAATTTCCTTGTCCCTCCCTCTTCTTGTTGTGGTTACTGTAAATGACAAAGCTCATAAATAAAAAGATTGCATCGTGTTTCACTTTTAGTTGATTTCATCTGGCATCCAGCAAAAGCTGACACTTCTGAAGACCTAGCACTGGTAAGGATCTCACCTTTAATGAACATTGCAGGCCTGAATACAGCACTATACTATCTTGATGAAACAGGCTAGTTTAATTTCTGTTTTGTAGAGTATTGTGTTTGTATTTGCATTTATATATTTAGTATATTAATATTTTAGTATAAATAAAATACTTATGGTGTGAGTATATGCCCTGAGAAAGCTGGTTTTCCTTGTTGCTGCGGTAGTACTATCAAGTGTGCATCTTTTGCTTTTTTTTTTTTTTTTTTTTTTTTGTCATTTGCAGAGACAGTATGGTGCAAAAAAAATGGATCTACCTCATGACCTTTTGATTAATAGCAAGAAATTATTATATCAGTTTAAATTCTAATGGTGTGATATAGAAAAGCACAGCATCTTGCTAGATTGATGTGATTTCTGTTATACACATTTTTCCCCTTTTGTCTTTTGACTGCTCCTGTCAAGAGATCACTATACCGTACCATCTGGTGTGCATACAAGTTTTATGCCGGATGCCATTTCTGCCACAACCCTCCCATTTTTCTAACCCAGGTTTGGGACCATTGGCTGGGTAGTATGGGGATAAGCGTAGGGGTTAAGGGTCTTCCCCAACAGCACCAACCCACCAGCAGCGGGGCTTAAATTCAGATCCTCCGATCTACAACCTAGAGCCTTAATTACCTGAGCCATCAATGCCCAAAGTGCTATCTGTTTTTGAAATTGATTTTAACTACAACATGACCATGATTTCAACTAAAACTGCAGCAAAGCCATGACCTCAATGTTTATGACTTAAACAAGCTAAACAATAGGACTAAATGGTGATTAACCAACTCATATGTGACCCATCACATCATGATTTGAAATATTCATATTTTTAGATTTCTGGTTCAATACGCTTTATTTTGAAATCAGATTTTTTTTACTGTATCATATCCAGTGGCTGAGATATGAGTTGTGCAAATTTGTTTATGAGGAGGGCCTCAGAAAACCCTGTGAAAATCTTACTTTTTTAGAATACTTAAACAAAGATTCTGTGACAAAAAAGCCTTAGTTTGACACCAGGTTTTCCCTGTTACCTCTAAAAAGAACTTTTCCAGCAGTGTGTTTTTATAATGAAAAAATGCATGTTTTTCTATCACAACTAGTGTAACCAGCTTGCATATTTTTCATTAAAATGCTTTAAAACAATGTTTAAGACCGAATCTTTCTCAATTCTGTTAAAAATCAGGAAGATAATTTTTTTTTTATTATTACTGATTTTTGCCCAAATTTAAAATATGATAAATTTCCCCTACTGCACACTACTGGCCATAGTACAAAACTAATCTGTATGACTTAATACCTGAATGGATATGAAAGGTCATATATAAGATAAGTAGGTATTTTTAACTGCTGCATATTTTCCATCTGCTCTTTTACATGTGCAATGAACTTGGAGCTCTTGACCCTTCTTGGAGATTTCTTGGCCGTTTCAGAAATTAATTTTAGCTTTTCAAAAAAGCGTAGAAAAGTTAAAGTTGAAAAACTAAAAGGTTTCATTTTAGGGTTAAGTTTAAGTGTGGACAGAGCGTTAGATAACAGCATTAATAATGATATAAATGGAAGGTTAATAAACAAACACATGTGGGGCAGGGGTAGAGAGACATAGTTTTAAACCCATTTCTTCATTTTCATCTAATCCCATCCTCATGTCACGTCTTCGACTGTCCTGTTCCCAGTACTGATTCAAATGTGTTTGTGTTTCACACAGCGCTTGACTTAGACTTTGCTATAATGGCCCGCTTCGGTCTCTGGATTGCAGCCTTGAGCCTGGTTTGCCTCATCGCTCTGGCCACCTCACAGAATGGTTTGTATTCCTGTTTCAGGTATCACAAGTCTAGCTTTATTACAAGAAATGTTGGATGCAGATTTCTGTGGACAATTGTCCTCGTTATCTAAGAAAAAGCCTTATTTGTGCCATCAATGTCTCTGTTATAAAGGACATATTGAACATTTGTGTGACTGCAAGTTTTATTGCATTTTTTAGTAAGATTTAGGATGTCAATTATGTTTTCTCTCTCTCTCTCTCTCTCTCTCTCTCTCTCTCTCTCTCTCTCTCTCATTCTCTCTCTTTCTCTGTCTCCCTGTCTTTCATAGCTCCCATTGTCACAACAGAAAACAGCAGTGATGCGGCTATTACGGCTACCTGTACCAAGTACTTCGATGTTGACTCCAAAATGTTTGCTACCAGTGCAGTAAACATGGTCTTTCAGAATTACATGGAATATTTTGATGTGAGGTCTAATTTCATACATATGTTAAGTTCTTTTTGTCTTTCTGCCATTTCCTGTAGCTGAAGCTGGCATGATCACTGACCAGACAATATATTTTTTTTACATTCATGAGCCACACTTTTATACACATAATGTGTCTTTCTCTCTCTCTCACTCTCTAGGCGATGAACCCTCTCCATGTGATCGAACTCTCGCAGCCCTTCGATACTGACAATGATAAACTTCTGAACCTAACCGAATGTCAAAATTTCGTCAAATACATCATACAAAACGCCCCAAACACCCCAAAAACCAATGCCAAGTAACTTAAGCGGTTTGGAGGTCATAAACTAAACATAAAATGCTATCTTTATTTTCTTTTTCTAAGTGAACTTTAATTTCAATCAGCTCATAAACATGCAAATATCTATACAAATTATTCTGTATTTAGCATATCTTGTACTTGGATTTTGATGGGACTTACTCATGCACGAATAAATTCTCATTAAAATGGCATGACTTGAAATGGGTGCTTATTTATATAAGAATTTGCATTTGTAAGATTTTCATTTGTATGAAAGTGTATAAACATGCAAATGTGTATTTGGAATTTTAGTTTGAGTCACACTTTATCTTTTTCTCTTGGTCTCTCTCTCTCTCTCACACACACACAAACAAAAAATATAAATTTTCTTTCATAGTTAAAGACCTATCCCATTACATTTACCTCTTGATCTATCACTCACATAAAATAAGCCTTTATATTCACTACTTTTAATTCTCACACAGACATAAATTATTCCTGCATTATGTCCTACAATATTTGTTAGAAGTAAACTGAACATAAGAGCACTGAAACTGTATATGAGAGGTGAGACTATAAAAGATGAGAATTATATTTCTATTTAATACAGAAGATTTGAGCTAATGCACAAAGGATTATAATCCTGAAGCTCTGTCCTGTGTTAACTTGCATTTTGCTTTATTGGTAGCGGGCCAATTCACAGCAGGCCTAAACCATGAAGATTCATCTGATCAGATGCTACATGTCTCTAACAGAAGCAATGAAGGTTTTTGTGTATAAAATTTGCAAAATCATGTTTGGTATATTTCTGAAAATCATACATCTTTATTATCACTTATTATCCACCCATAACCCATAGGGTAAATCTGAACACCTCAGACCAAATGAACTTTTTCCCATTACTCTAAAGTCTAATCTTTATGCTCCGTAGCAACTTCAAGACTGTTTAGTCTCACTAACAAGTGTTTATCTTATGGCCACACATGTGTGTAGTTCCAAGGTGTGTGTGTACAGAAATGCTCTTACTTGTACTGTTAAACATAGATATGTTTTTACCTTTGAGTTTTTACCATGCATCTTTACAAAGTGATTTTTTTTTTTCTTCAATCAAATGCTTTCACAAATTTGATGGTTCAGCACTATCTTTCCAGGTTTTGATAATGTAATGAAGAGTTCTTAACCCAGTTGCAGTAATTTAAAATCTCCTTAGTTGTTTTCTACGTTTGATGCCACCTAATAATTTGACCTTTATTTGCCTTGATTTTGGCAAAGCATGTTGTAAATAAATTCTATGTAAGGCAAACATATTTTTAAAACAGAACAAGAAATCCATGTAGATGTTTATATATTAAAATTAGCATTATCAGAGCAGATCTGCTTATGGAAACCCTCTCAAATGAATAACAAAAATGTTGTCCAGGTTGTAATTCAGGCCTGTAAACTGACAACCAAATGTAAAACCATTGGAAAAACAAAAAGGAAATTTTTACTGTTAAATACTCTCATAAAACTCGGGAGACTAAATTGAAATTTTCATTCCAGCCCCAAATTATTTTCTACGTTGTCTGAATTGTTTGATGAGTTTCTCCCAAAATTGACTAGGAGAAATAGCTGAGACAGGACAATTAGAAACAGGAGTCATCATTGAGATGTAAGCTAGTTAACCTCACTACACTCCACTCAGTGTTATTGAGGCCTCATAGAGCTGATCAGGCCTTAAAATGATTATTACTCATAAGACTCAGAACAAGTCAAAGTTCTTGAAAAATAAAGCAATTTGAAGGACTGGAAAGACCTTATTGTTATTAACTGCCAAAAAATCATGTGAAGGTTAAAGATGGAAATTTTCATACATTCTGTACTGTACTGTACATCACACTATTTTTAATGTTGTAAACTAAGAATTCTTTCAAAATTATACAGTACAGTGAGGACGTTTAAGGTGGTGTGAAGAAATGCTGTAAATGTAAGAATAAAAAAAAAGTAATAAAAATAAGAATGCTTTTTAAAATGTGCTTTCAATTTACAAAATGCAAAGTGAGCAAACAGATGTAAGATTGAAATCAAATCTATATTTGGTGTTCAAACCAGCATAAATCCTTTATACTCGCACACTGACATAATGTCAGGGTTTTAGTAGTATCAAAGTCAGGTATATGGTTAACCAATTATACCAAGGATCATCAATTTCATATTTTGGGTGAAATACAGTCATTAACAGTAACAGCTGTGTAAGAGGCTTCAAACTGGGTGAGAAACAACCAAATTCTGCTACTGAGGTGAGGTTGTCAAAGACAATAGTTTCATATCACAGGTCATACACCATGGCAAGACTGAGCACAGCAACAAGATACAAAGGTAGTTTTACTGCATCAGCAAGGTCCCTCCGAGGCAGCGATTTCGAAGCAGACTGTGGTTTCAAGATGTGCAGTTCAAGCTATTTTGAAGAAGCACAAATAAATAGGCAATGTTGAGGACTGCAGATACAGTGGTTGGCCAAGATAACTTAATGTAGCAGATGAAAAACACATCCCATAGGGTATTACTTCCCTTTGACCCTTCAACATCAGAATATGTCCAGCAGTGCCATCAACAAAGAACTGGTGGAAATCAATCGGACCCATGTACACCCATCTTCTGTCTAAGTCTGGACACAAGTGGTCTTCATGGAAGAATTGTGGCCCAAAATCATACCTCCATACAAGGCTAAACAACTCAGTTACGCATAAAACCATAGGAACTTTTGTGCAGAAAAATGGCAGCAAGTGCTCTGAGCTGAAGAGTCAAATTTTTTTATATTTGGCTGTAGCAGGGGGCAGATTGTTTGCCTAAAGACTAGAGAGTGGTACAATAATGAGTGCTTGCAAGCAACAGTAAAGCATGATGGAGGTTCCTTGCAAGTTTGGGTCTGCATTTCTGCAAATGGTGTTGGAGATTTTATCAGGTTTAATGGTGTCCTCAATGCTGAGAAATACAGGCAGATATTTATCCATCATGCAATACCATCAGGGAGGTGTCTGAGTGGCACCAAATATAATTTAGTCTGCAACCATGCCCTGACTGGTCTTATTTGAGCAATGTGGAACAGAGGGTGGATACAGGCTTGGGAAGTTTCAGGGGACTTGCCACTGGGTTGAGCACCTTGGAAATTTGAGATGGTCCAACTAAACGAGGGGTGAGTTTCTGGGAGGTGACCTTTAAAAGGTTACATGTGGATAGCCAGACAGTTGACCAACATTAGTATGTTGGTCTAGAATGCGCTTACTATTGGCCCATCTGGAGTAATTCTGGCTTTCTTCCAGGTATGATGACATGGACAAAAGTCTATGGTTCCTGTGATAAAACGAGGAGGTTGATAATTGTAAGCTGCCTAAAAGGGGGAGAGGTTGCCAAGGTTTGGAGTGGATTGTGGGCATATTCTACCAATGTCAGGTTCTGAGACCTGGATGACGTGTCAGCTGCACAGAGAATGTGAAGGCCTGTTTCCATTTCCTGATTTATCTGCTCTGTTTTGCCATTGGTTTCTGAGTGGAAGCCTGAAGAAAAGCTTCCCCAAAAGACAGTTCTTCAGAGAGCTTTATTAATGAACATAGGAGTTTTAGTGAGCAGGCCCAGAAGGATCAGATAAGAGAAGCTGTGTGTGTGAGTCATTAAGTGACTGGGATGAATGGGGGAATCCCCTGTGACGAGAGAGGTGGCGGACCTATGATGTGGGAGAATCTCCACAACCCCGGAAGGAGAGCGCAAGAGACATCTTCTTGGATTATGTGAGTGTGTCTTGTGCAAGAATAAAATAGGTGCGATCACTTGTCCGATGAAAGTCAGTTCGTGGAGAGTGGGACAGCAAAAAGTGAGCAGAGTAGTTTTACCAGGCATAAGTCAATAACCAGGGGTCGATAACAAGACAAAGGAATACTGAGAAACAATGAAACAGCATGAGCATATGAGGCACATGAGCGAGATACTGTAGCATGGACTGATTCTGTCGGTGTGCTTATAAAGCCGAGAGATCATTGCCTAACCAGGTTCAGGTGTGTGGTGAAAGACAGGTGAGCGTGTAGTAAAAAATATGGAGTGGAGTTAGGATCTGGAAGTGCTGGGTTGATCTGGCTGGCTCGTGACAAACCCTGCAGAGGCCGATGTGGAGGCTAGGGTTCTGCATTAGGGTTAACTGTCTGAATAGTCTGTCCAGTTTCCCATTCTTAGAAATGTAAAAATCCCAAAAACTGCTGCAGAGTGTTCAGAGTCCATCTGTCCATCTCCAGACTGTTTAAACATGGCTGCTTTGGACTTGCTGAACTGACTGTTTAAAATTCAGGTGTGGAACACATGAATTAAATCATTATAACAGGATAAGACAGAGTTGAGATCAGAGTCCTACCCTCTGGAAGGTAGGACAAACAAAAGGACTGATAAGCTGCTGCCCAAATGACAACTTTTCCATTAGCCCAATGAAAGTGGGGGTTGTGTCAAGCTAGCCATGAGATCCCTAGGATGATGGAGTGTGAGGAGAACTGACTACCAGGAATGAAAGCCACTCACAATGTGTTTCTCCAATGATGTGGTGAAGTATATGGCCATTCAATTTGTAGACCATCACAGTGGAGGAGAGTGGCTGAAACGCATCCCAACTGGCTCACCCCAAGTTAATTTGCAAGATTTTGCTCTATGAACTCAGAATCAGTCCCTGAGTCATCAAAAGCCATCTGAGTAAGGAATGACCCACTTGGCTTTGGAGGTGAAGCAAAGGTTTGGCAGGCTTGGAGGGAGAAAGAGAACTAGGGATTAACACTGATTGCCAGTCAATGATGAATCTTCTCTTTTAAAAGATATGGCCAGACCCACCACAATACAAACATAGGCCAGTGGATGGTCTTCTTTTTTTTCTGCTGTTTGAGACAGCAATATTTTGAGTCAATGGCATATTGTGAGGCTTCTTAACTTGGAGTGGAAGGGTAAAAAACAACCAAAGCTCAGGAGAGAAAGCAGCATAGGAAGAGCAAATTGCTGAATAGCGTTCCCACTTTGCAGTAGCCCACTGCCTCGCCTTGCCAGAAAGCAGGGGAATGACATAGGCAATCTTGAAATGTTCAGAAGGAAATGAAGAAGTTTGGAGCTCAAGGATTATGGAACATTGCTACAAGAAAGGTCTAGAAAGGCATGGTTCTCCTGCATATCATTCCAGGTGAGGCAGATAGGTTCACTATCAAGGTTTGTGACTTTAGCAGGATGGACTGGGTGTGTGGACAGAGATTGCTAGGAAAGCTGGCGGACATGGATAGCCAATTCTTGTATTGCATTAGACAGTTCATTAAAAGTCATTTGCAGATGTCATGATGGTGAATGGATGGATTCTTTTCTTTTTTTTGTGGCACTGCACTTGTGGCAGCTTCAGTGTAGAGAAGAGCAAAGAGTCCTGGAAGTGACAGTTTGGTCGCCACAGAGGCCTGATCTCAACATCATTAAGTCTGTCTGGTATTACATGAATAGGCAGAATGTGGTGAGGTAGGAATTTTGAACCAATCTTTTTTACAACATTGCCTCAGTTCATTGAGGGTTTTTTTTGGCCATTTGCATATGCACAGCTCTCTTAATGTCCTGCCACAGCATTTCAGTTGTGTTGGGATTTGGGCTAGGCCATTTTGAAACTGTGATTCTTTTCTTGTAGATTTACTGGTGTGCTTTGGATCATTAATCTGTTGCATGAGTTTTAGCTGCGAGACAGATGCTCTCACATTAATGTTAATGTGACATAACTTCTGTTTTGTTTTGTTTGTTTTTCTCTGAGCATTACATGGTCTGACCCTGGGGTGAATGTGCTGCGATGTCCCCACTTGTGAATAATCTTTCTCACTGTAGAATGATGATTTCCAAACTTGGAAATTGCTTTATAATCCTTCCCAGACTGATGTGCAGCAACAATAGTTTCTTTAAGAAAAAAACATTGCTTGTGTCTTTCACTCTTGGCATTGTGGTAACTCACACCTGACTGTTCCAGACCAGCAAACGACCAAAACGTCAGACTTTACACACCTGTTAATCAAGGGCTGATGATTAGCTGCACCTGGCTGCAACTAATCCTATTGCATCCTATGGAAGTAGTAAAGAAGTAGTATTGCCCACATGTTCTTTCCCTTTTGGCTTCAAAGCTCTATGTTTTTGTTCGCCTGAGGTTGTATTTGCTTAATGCTAAGAGCCACTACAGTCAGATGTTTTTTATTCAGTTTTTACACAAAAACACATGAAACACTTAGAGGGGGTACTAACTTTTGACCATGACTGTAGACAGGTTGTCCCCTACTTACGAACAAGTTCCGTTCCGGTAGCACTTTTGTAAGTCCGATTTGTTCTAAAGTGAATCGTATTTGCCTTTGACACGAATATACGATGTAAAGCATACCGCTCCATTGCCAATTTCTCTCCTTTTTGCCATTTTGTTTCAGAGCTGTTTTCCACTATATTACACTGTTTGTTGTAAGAAAGGAGAATATTCAGCTTTTAGAGAGATAACGTTGATACTGTCTGGAAACATATTAGACAAACTTGAAAAGTTGTTTTTCAATTTTTTCAAGATGAGCACTTCCTTATACTTCTAATCTTTCATGACTGTATAGATCAATATTATGTATTCAGGTACTACAGTCAATATATGTTTTTGTTTTATTCATTCATTTGCTATGTACGCAAGCTAGTTTATTTAGTTTAAAGTCTTAATATACTTAATATTCTTTATACGTTTGGTATATTCTTTCTTTCAGCTATTAATTCTCATCTGTGATGATTGCTGTACAACATGTAGAGCAGCATTCCAAGAAGGAACAACAGAACATTTAGATCATTGACAAAAGAAGAATAAAGTCTGATTCTATTAATGTGTGTGAGAGAGAAAGATAGAGATTCTCAGTGGTTTTAATGACAGTGGTTTGTTATGCAAAGTGGTCATTTTTGGCTAATTTTTCATATTTGAGTTTATAATGTGTCTATGTGAGTTTAAAAATACTTCAAATATTTCTGCCCGAACGCTCCCATATGCCGCACATCAAACTGCCTTGTCCCTCCCTCTTTTTGTTGTGATTACTGTAAATGACAAAGCCCATTTAAAAAAAAAAAATGGTTGTACCGCATTTTTCTATTGGTTTCTTCCTCCTCGCATTCTGACCTAGCACAGGTAAGGATCTCATCTTTACCACATACTACTATTAATTTCTGTACCTCATATTAAAGTCCAATAATAATACAGACAAATAACAAACTTGTGCAACTTAATACCTGACTTGATATGACGTGTACAGTACATATATTACATAAGTATTTCTCACCCCGTCTTGGGGATTTCTTGAACCATTTGAGAGACGACTTCTAAAGTCATACCATTTCATTTCATCCATAAGAATTATTAAAAAGAAAAGAAAGACAAATGT
>JAQMYK010000033.1:8328323-8365421 GCA_030014345.1 Clarias buthupogon
CTGAGTTAACAAGACGATTACTGAAATGATCTCAGCAGGTCCTTTAATGACAGCAATGAAATGCAGTGGAAAGGTTTCCTGTACATAACCTACGGAGGATTTGCGATGCTTTGCACATGCGCGCCCTGTAGAAAATGAATGAATCACTCTCTCTACTCCTTCTTCTGAGTCATGTTAAAGACTCGTTCAAAAAGAATGAATCGTTCATAAACACCCGTCACTAATATGTACTATAGGCCATTCTATATGGTTTCTGATAGGTGCAACACAGCCAAGCTGAGAGTCTTACTCAGCTATAATTTATAATAATTTATTATGACTTAGGGCAGTCTTCTGAGTGACAATTGCTGAAGCTGTTTTAAGAAAGTGGATCTGCAGCTTATACACTGCCTACATACAAATGTGAGGCTTAATGGATAAAAATTTGTCATGACAAAAATCACTATCCTTATATGTCAAAAATATGCTATATCATATAAAAACAATATACAACTGAATTAGCATTATGGGTATCATGGTCCATGGTTAGAATAATGACTCCAAGTAGTCCTGATATGAGGAACCAATCCATCGCAGGGCACACACATACAGTACACATACACTCTCATTCACATACTATGGGCAGTTTGGGACCGCCAATTAGCCTAATCTGCATGTCTTTGGACTGTGGGAGGAAACTGGGGTACCCAGAGGAAACACACCAAGTACGGCGAGAACACACAACATTGTGCCAAAAAATGCACTCTGCATCCTGACTCTGGGACCTTGATTTTCCTTCATCTGAAAAGAGGACAACTGACCAACATTCCAGTTCTTTTTCTCTTTAGCGCAAGTAAGATGCTTCTGATGTTGTCAAGTGGCTTAATACTAGGAATGGAACAGTTGTACCCATTTCCTGAATATGTCTGTGCATGGTGGCTCTTGATTGACTTGAGCCTCTTGCCTCTCCTTTTGAAGCTCTTCCACCTTCTTGAATTGACTGTGCTTTGACAATATTCTTGAGGTTACAGTCACCCAAGTTTCACCTTTTCTGCCACACTTTTCCTTTCCAGGCAACTTTCCATTAATATACTGTGATACAGCACCTCCTTGTGAAAGGTGTCGATGATCATCTTCTGCACAACTGCCATGTCAGCAGTCTTCCCCATGATTGTAGTTGCGCGTACTGAATGAATAGTACTTTACTCAAACTTGAAGTTAAATATTCTAATGCTTTGTGATCCTGGATTTTTTTTTTCATGCGCTGTAAGCCATAATCATTAAATTGAAAACAAAAAAGCTCAAAATATTTGCATGATATAAATTTTTTTGAGATGCACTCTGTGTGTGTATGTGTGTGTGAGTGTGTATGTGTTTGCGCTATTCATATTTACAGGGGTTTGAAATCTAACAATAATAATAAACTAAAGGGAGCTTAATTCCTCCCTGACTTCTTTCTGTGCAAAATCTTTCCTCTGGAATATGGCGCTACGACTTTTCCAATGAATCGGACTGACGGTTTTCTCAAAATTCACTTTGCTCCTGTGACTCCTAGCTCACTCCTGTGTCTGCTCAGAAAATCAGACGCATCACAATAAGAATCTTGAAAATCTCTACTACATCGGAAAAACAATCATCTTGCTCAAATCCAAGTAACCCATTCAGATATGACCAAATTCAAAGGTTATGGGTGGCTTTTAGTGGGGCCAAGCCACGCCCCTCCACTCAAACACTCCCTGGACACTCAGCCTGTATCAGTGCTTATATCTTGGGAACTTGTGTGGGCTGCAGCAGAGCTGTTTTCACTGTTTAGCCCAGAACAAGTGGTGCATTACTACACCCCTCCATTATTGTGTTCCAGGAATTGTATCTAGTTTACAAATTATGGCCCTACAATAAACTCAAAGTGACTCCATGTGATGTAGATATATTTAACCTTTTAATATTCTATGTGGAAAAAAAAACTTTTTTTTTTTTGTAGCTGCATGGTGAAGTATGAATACTTTTACAAAAAAAAAATCTAGAGCTAACTTTTTGTGTATCGGTGCAACAATTCAAACATTTTTGAGCATGAATCCACATAAAGCAATTAAAAATATATACTATTTAATGACACAATAACAACAAGGTTTTTTTTTGGCGGGGGGGGTATAGCATACCTCAACTGGGTGGTAGAGATGGCTCAAACAGGTTATATTCAACACATTTTTCAATAAGCTATATTAACTTAAAACACGCTCGACCAAATGGTTGAGAGGCATGCTAAAGGTTAAAGTTTGAAATGCTAAAGGCTAAAGTTTGAAATGCCATGCTGTTTCCTGTTTTACTTTTTGCCCCCCTTGAGAGGTCTACCAATGAGCATGAGGTAAAGTTCTGCATCCATAATGATGCGATAAAAGCTTGCTGTCCATACTGTGCTCATCCCATTAAAACAGCAGCTCTATGAACACCTGTACAGCAACATTTCAAGTGTTATCACCGCACAGTGTTCATATAGGACACTAGCTGGACTAAAATGAACTCTGCCATTGTTAAATCAATACTGCGGATTTTACTATGTAAAACATCTTCATTGATGCACGGGCTTCAACAGCTGTCTATTAGCACTGTGTCAGTGACTTTAAATGAGATTTTCATACAGGCTGCACTGTGCACTGGACAGAGTCAGAGAAACACTGTGATGCTGCAGTGAGAAATTTGATCATTTGATCTGCTAAAATATTCGATTCAGTGAAGACTGATGAATAATATAGACCCATTTTGTAAACAGTTCACTGCTGCATTTTAATAAAATAAGTGCAACCCTGGTTTGAGTGTAGTTCATGTATTCCTGAAGCAATTGCCTGTGGTGGAAATACTTCAGCAAGCTTCTGTAAATAATATGTGAATTAGTCTTATAAAAAAATTTAACTCTTAGTCAATTCACTTCATCCGCAGCTCGGCTTCACTTTACCACTTCAATACGTTTCTTTTTGCACGTTATTAAGCGTCTGAATCGTACTGCCAGTATGTTCGAATAACTTCATTGGTATTTCTGGTATTACCCAAGACTATTATCAGCATCACAGAGATGAGTAAGAGCTATATGATATACCAGGGGGAAGTTCAGCCTCAGAGCCGTTTGTTGCGTAATGCAGAAAACGGGCTGAAACTGGTTTTCTTTCTTTTCTTTGGATTGATATGGATTTTCGGTTCAGCAAGTGCTCATTAATCTTACTCTTTAAGCTAAATATCAGAGAGAGTGAAGTTTGTCTCAATCTAAGAAATACTGAACACTCGGACATCAGTCACTCGGACATTTTGGCCTCCTGTGGTTGTGGTCCTTTCCTCTCTGGCCTCCGTGTAAGCTGATACTCGAAACGCAATTATAAAGAGAGCAAGAAGTCCGGGTTGGAAAGAAGACCCACCCACAGCCAGCCTTTAACTATAATTTTCATTAAAGTGTCACTCAGGAGGGCAAACTTTCTGTAAACCAATCGTTGTTAACTTAATACTCTTACCTACATTGGCGCAAAATTAATTGGGACTTTATTGATTTAATTTTCACCATGAATATGATCCTGCTTGTGCCGTTACCAGTCAGATGAATCCGAGTCATTTCTCCTGTAGCCCAGACTTTGTCCTTGAGCTGACTCGCTGTGACAGAGCCGAGCATAACTTCCTGTCAGACCGAAGGCCTGACAGGAAAAGGAGGGGGCACGAGGGCTAGTGCTGTCAGAGCTAATCATACCTAATGCTGGCCTCCGCATCATGATGCTCATCAGCGCTAACTATAGCTCACACCTTGTTTGACTCATGGTTATGCTGTAGCAACATCCTTCAACTCTTTAGCCTGCCATTGTCACTACATAATAAGACATAATAATAGTCATCAGTAGCGGCGTGTGTTAGCGGTGCTAATTTTACACAGTGCACAGGAGTTGATTAGAAGATGCTTGTAAATCAATGCTGGCAATGTCTGTCCACACACCCATATGTGGTGTGGATATTTACTGTAGGTATCAACCTGATGTATGTAGTTTGTGACAAGTTCAAATTAGGGCTAATAGTATAAATAAATGGCCGCTGATATTGCTGCTACTAGTCTACGCAGTACAATATACACACTGTTAAACATAAAATGTTGACTTAACTCAAAATTTCAAGGCAACTTGCTGCACAGCTTTTTTGAGTTGACTCAACTTTTGTTGACTTAACTCAATTTACTGAGTAAGGTCACATGTCTCCCAACTTATTGTGGCGTGGGCGGGGCGGCGGCTGACGACCATCATGCCTTGCGGGGGTTCTCTATGTGCCCACCCTGTTGGGGAAAGGTGTTTGGGTTAATGGCTTCGGCCGTGTTTGGGTGTTAAAGTGTTTTAATAGTTTAAAAGACTTATTAGTTAAATAAAGGTGAACTTGTCATTTATTTACTTCCCGGGTTTAAAAGATGTTTCAATTTACTGAAGCAGGTTTTTTTTTTTAATTAACATTTAATACAATGTAATAAAAAAAAGCTGTAACTGCATGCTTGAAAGTTTCGTCCAAATTTTATTTTAAACCAAAAGTAACACATTACAGCCACATTCCTTGACTGTGAATTAAAATTAAACTAAAAGAAACATGGCAAAATGCCTTTCACAGTCTAAACTGCAAAAAACAAGGAAAAAAGTAACAATTAAAAATTTTTTTATATATATATATATATATACACAATACAAAAAGCTCACAAAAGCAAAGTCATAGCAGAAGTTAAGTCTTAAGGGACTGTACCCTTGAAGAGCAGTGAGTGCCCAGTTTCATGAACACCTTCTTAATCACCTCAAAAGTGTACTTCAGATTTTTTTGGTACAGATCAAAGGCCAAACTGTTAAGCAACAGCAGATTGCAGATCTGGAGCATCTTGCAAAACAAACTCTTCTACCAACACAACAGCAAAGTTTATGACACTGGTCATAGTGCATACTCGCAAAGAGAACCATATAATAATGCTCATTTATGTTAAGAGAATTTCTACAAAGGACTTCGAAATAAATATATGCCCTTACCAAAGTTTAAACGATGAAGTTGTCCGTTGAACGCGCCGCTAATCCACATGATGTTCAAAATGCCCGCGGCACCCAACACGCATGCGCCAACTTCAGAAACGTAACTTCTGTGCATGTTAACTTGCATTAGCAAGACTGTTGAGCAATTAAACCTTAGTTGACCCAGCGATTTTTAATGAACTTGTTTTCACTCGTTCAGTCAGCTTTTTCATGTCTTGTTGTCCAGATGACTACTGTAAGAAATACTCATTATACCAACATTTTGCTAGTTGGATTGTTTACATTGCACGAGCTTCCATATGTTATTATTTATTTATCTTAGGTCTCAGAGAGATCCTACAAAGTGAGATCATTAATGCTCCGGCTGAAATAACACTCAGATAATGCATTTATTCATTCCTCCAACTCTCATACTGTCACTCTTGTTCCAAATGCACAATTTCAGTGTTTATGTGAATGAGCTACTTGTGAGCTAACAATGGAAGATGGATATAAGATCTTCTTATATCAGGTCACTTAAGGGGAACTTAATCTAATTGGCTTGTTTAAAAACCGAGCCAATACAAAAATGGAATGGTTTTTTTTCTGTTTTTTTTGTTGTTTTTTTTGTACACACACACTGGATCTGTACATTTTGCATAATTGGTCCTCTTTAAAACGAAATGAAGAAAACATTAAGTATCAATTACACTAATCAGCCCTAACATTACAATGCAAACCCCACACGATATTTGGTGGGCCTCCGTGGATCAGACTTGTCTATCATTGCACATCTCATTAGTGTTTTATCAGACTGGGTTCTGGGAATTTTAGAGGACAGGACCATGCTGCCTTGGGTTCTTTTCCTGCTGGGCCCCGTGCTTGGCAGACAGGGTGTCCTGGTGCCATTCTATTGTGGCCAGCATTGATTTTATTCAGTGAGATTTGGTGCATTGACTTTACTAGGCGGGCTTGCCTTTGCAACCCACACGCATAAATGAGCCTTGTATGCCCATGATCCTGTCACCAGTTTATTGGTATGTAATTGATAATCAATATCAATGTGTTAATGTTATGTGCTGTAAATGTTTATGCGCAATGTAATATTATTGCTGATCAGTATATATGATGCACATTAATTTCACAGTGCTAACACTAAAGACTAATTTGGAAAAACAATAGAAATCTATCTGCTTGCTGGAAGCTTACAGAGCACAATATAACCACAACAAGCTTATTAAATAATAATAATTAAATTTTTTGATGTATTTTGTTGATCTCTTACCGCAGAAGTTTCCCAGGAATTATTTTATCATTAAAAGTGAAATGCTGTACATTTTTCATATACTGTATATACAAGTTAATTCCTCTTATTACTTCTAGTGTTCTAGCAGCTACAAGCGAATGTGGCTTGTTTACAGAAAAAAACTGTGAAATGCACTGGCCATTATACCGAAGTGTTACAAAGTACTGACACTGGAATCACCTTCCAGAAATAATGAATAAACATTGCCTTACAGAGGACTCCAGCATATTAATGAGGCGATTCTTTTCTTTCACAAAGAACAATGCATTATTTTAAAAAATGTGATTTATCATTACATTACATGGAGATTACATTAAACGTTCACCATACAAGTCTCTGTGAATGGACTGTTACTATAGAAGCCTAACAAACACAGAACATAACAACATACCTATTAATATACGTCCACGGTGTTATAGAAACGCACCAACCCCTTCCTTCTGTCCATTCAAAAGTAAGAATTCAATACAAAAAAGTGTGTGTCACAAATTCTGCCTTTCAAAAAAACTGTTCCTGTCTTTTGTACATAGTTCCTGTCATGTTTTGTTTCTATAGACCTTTGCGTTTGGATTTTAGTCTTGTCTCTGCCCCTGTCATGTCCCCGGTTTATTCTATTGTGTCATGATTGTGTTCACCTGCTTTGTGTTGTGCTGCTGATTTGTTTTTCTATCTGTACCACTTTGCACTCTGGAACTCTGAACAATCTCCTCAACTCCGAGTTCATCAAGCGATGTCAAATCACCATGGCTGCTTCCTCACAACATCCGCAGTAAACAAAGTAACACTCATATGATGCGCTGTATACTACTATTCGCTTTAGTTCACTCAACATCTTGTTAAGTTCATAGCACTGATAATACATTTTTATTGAGAAAGTTAAAAATCTATAAATATATATATAAAGTAAAGAAACAAGAACACATGTTTAACCTGAGACAGGCTGCCTACCTACAGTACCTACAGATACAATTGAAAATTGGTTGTTTATGTAACAACCTCAGCAGCAACCTCATTTCCCCTCTCGTCTGTTCCAGCCACTCAGCATTCAGCATCACCAGTGTACTAATCACCAGCCTGATCATCTGTCATCATCTGTCCTGTTTCTCACTTGTTCAAGTTTTTTTTGTTTTTTTTTATGCTCGAATGATTCATGGGTCACTGTAAAAAAGTATTCCTCCGAAACTAGTCAGGCGCAGGGACTGAACTGAAAATGAGAGCCAGAAATCCTTTAGAAAGCCTGTAGAAATGCAATAAAGTCTGACTCTTTGGGAGCAAAATGTGAAGAAATATTGGTTGGCTCAAGCACAGCACTGTGCGTCACTCATCATAGTGGCTAGCTCGCTAACAAAAGATGAACAGTTATTCCCCCCCCTCCCCAGTTTGTATACATAACTTCGTTTCTCATGTTCTAGTTTGCCTAGTTTCGCTTGTTTTCTTGTCTCTTGTAAATGGGTTGTTTTTGTTTTTTGCTGCTTGCCTGTTCTCTGACCCAGACTATGACAATGATCATTGGATTACCCTCCTGTACATGCATCCATTCTCTCCTCTGCCCACACTTACAGCCTTCTTATTCACACTGTATCAGAGTTACTGAGGTGATAATGACTTAATTGTGTAACACCATTGTTGTTGTTGTTATTGAGTTTGACACAGAAAATGATCGAAGTGACAGTGAGAAAAGTGTGAACAGATAGAAGAGTGTAAATTGCTAGATTCTTTACAATACATACTGGAGATATTCGAACTCATTCACTCATTGTCTATCCCGCTTTATTCTGTATTCAGGGTCACAGGGGGGACTTAGAGCATGAGGCGGGGTACATCCTGGACAGGGTGCCAATCTATCGCAGGGGGAACACACATTCATTCACACACTACGGACAATTTGGGAACGCCAATTAGCCTAATCCACAGGGTTTTGAACTGTGGGAGGAAACCAGAGTACCCTGAGGAAACCCACCAAGCACGAGGATAAGTAATATATATATGAAATATAAGTTCATGTGCAAGTATGTGTGTGTGTTATGTGCCCAAATCTCATATCGCTCCTTGCTCACTCCGGAGCTCACTAGGTAGGCGGCCTCCCCTTCTGCAGTTGTGTGAAGAAGTGTCGCCGTGGGAATGGGCACCGGCTGGTGATTAATCCTGACTGATGGATCTCTGGCTTCTCCCCGCACTATAAAACATGGTGTAGCTCAGGTCTGTCGAGCTGTCTGTCTAGCGGTCTGTTTGTATGGACTATGAACAAAATGGAGAGGTGCGAGGCGGGCACTAAAAGCACAAGGAGTGGCATGTGAGAGGCACGTTGTTTTTTGTCTGGGACTCCAAATGAGCAAAATGAATGGCGCTTTGATTTGACCCTGCCACCGAAAGTGAAAAGGCATGTTCCACATCAAGGATTCCGTTCCCAGCAGGGAAAGCCGGGGGATACCCGCCTGCCACCGCACCAATGAGAGCTGGGAGGAGCCGGTTGAGCCAATCACGAGAGGTGCTGTCGAGGAAGCTCACAGGAGCTGC
Source organism: Clarias buthupogon (assembly GCA_030014345.1). NCBI lineage: Eukaryota > Metazoa > Chordata > Actinopteri > Siluriformes > Clariidae > Clarias > Clarias buthupogon. The sequence continues at coordinate 8,337,132 of JAQMYK010000033.1, forward strand.
TGCCCACGTGGGCCCACTCTGCCTGCCACCACCGCTCACCAACCTGTGGAAGGGCACTGCCCACAGAACTGCACGTGCATCCTTTCCTCCCTTTTTTTTCTCTTCCTCCCTCCTTTTAACCCTTTTTTTAAAACCTAAGATTCCTAATAAAATTACGGCCTTTCCGTAAGACCTCGTCTCGTGTCCGTGTTTGTGGTGTCGCCTGTGCGTCAAACCCGTTAGTGAATCATGTGCATGTATGTTTATGTGTATGTGTCTATCTGTATGCATATGAGTCAAATGACATGCATGTGTGTGAATGTGTGTGTGTGTATTAACTCACCGAGGTCATCAATTTTCATGTTGGGTCTGAGAGTGTAGTCTGCCTCTGTAGGCTGCGCTTCGTCATCTCCATCAGCTGCTGGTAAGAATAAAGAGTAAAAAAAAAAAATCAAAACTCTCTCTCTCTCTCTCAGACACATTAAATCTGATAAAGATCCTTTATCATGAAGGATAATGGCATTTGTTTGTGTGTGTGTGTGTGTGTGTGTGTGTGTGTGTGTGTGTGTAAGATGGTGTGCACCATAGAGTAGAGCTCCAGGCAGCAGTGTGCTGATATGAACTCATGTGTTCAGGCTTGACTGAGCAATCAGACCAGACTCATCCTGACACGAGAATGCAGAGACACACTGAGCAGGAGCAGGGGTTAAGATAACACAGCAGGACACACACACACACACACACACACACACACAGAGGGAAGAGACACTGTTAACGCACATGAGCCTTGACAGAAAGTGGAGGAGGAGAAGAAGAGACGAAGACTTCAAGTGAGGGAGAAGAAAGGGTTAAAACTAACACTCCGCGCTGACAAACAGTTTGTCAGGCTACGCGAACCTGAACCGTACAGGGAGAGGAGTGATGTAAAAGATGGAGAGACAGACAGGGAGAGAGACAGAGGATGTAAGGGAGTGAGTAGCTGTAATCAAGGTGTAAAATAAGATCTGACAGAGGAAAAAAAAAGCTATTGCAAGACAAGAAGTATGCTGGATTCACGTTGCAACCAACCAACACTAATGGACTCAAAGAGGAAAAAGTGAGATATCTCTTGTGTGTGTGTTTGTGTGTGTGTGTGTGTGTGTGTGTGTTGTATTTGCTGTAGGGAAGCACTATGTTACTAGATGACTTGATTCTTTTGGTTTCTGAACTGGCTGTACATTTGTTAGGCCTGATTTTGCTTTTGCTGACAAAAAAAAGTTCAGACCTGTGGTTTTAAAGCGCGCCCTGTGTCAAGTCCGTTTAGTGCCAAAGACAGCTGCGTCAGGATGCTCATGCTCATCCACAAGCCACAAATACGACAAAAAGGCAAAATGTAATTTACTTCAGCAGGCAATCGTTTAAAGTTCTGCCTTGCTCACATGAATACATCTAATAAACATTACCAGCTTCCAGACTTCACACTTGGCCCCTTGTTCCAGCAAAGCCCTACCAGACAAAAGAAACGTCCTTATTACCTTAAGCTCACTTTGTAGAATTCACCTTCCACATTGACCTCTTTGACCCAGTCATGAATAATTTTTTTCCCCTGCACATTTTTAAAATGTGCTTTCATCATCTGGAACATCGCTACCATTATACCGAGAACTTCTAGTCCCCATGTGTGGCTGCGTTTTCCGCACGATCCCGGGTGACACGCTGACTGATGATGCAAGCAGGACGTACTGTAGGCGTTCTCTTTCGTCGTCTAATCTGACAAGTTGCGCAGTCTGTTAACGAATCCGGCTACTGGGATCATTTCATACGGTGTGACAAGTAATAATTATAAAAGATGGCTGAAATTGTATAGTGTGAATCAGGCTTTCCTGTATTCTTTTTTTCCTTTCCTTTCCTTTCTCACTTTTTCACACGTTCTGTCTTTTGATAGATCGTTTGAAACTTGTCCAAACCGACTAACCACTGAGAGTTAGTCGGTTTGAGTTTGTTTGATTCTAGTAAAAGAGATGAATGGTTATACAGTCACTTACAGCTGATGGATGGATGGATGGATGGATGCTTTAATGAAAGGAAGTGTATGTATGGACAAAGGTGAAGATAAATGCAGGGTGGAATGATGGATAGAAAGGTGCATGAATAGACATATGTATGGGTGGATGGATGACAGATGGAAAGGCACGGGGTGGATAGATAAGAGGGGTGGATAATTCAGTTTAAATGAAGAGTGACGGATGGATTGAGAAATGGTGAAAGTGTGCATGGATACACATTTTGATTGGTGAAGGAATAGTAGAGAAATGAGTGGATGGGTAAATTGGTAGGTGGGTGGATAAACAGAGACTTGATAGATGCAAGAGTGGATGGTTGGGAGATTGGTGGAAAAATCAATGGATTGATGTCCGTAGGTGGTTGAAAGGATAAATAAGTGAGTGAAAGAATGTATAAGAGCAAGGATTGGTGAAGAGATGCATATAAGGGTGCTCTGATGGATGGTTGGATGAGCACAAAGGATGGTGATGCATGGATGGGGAATAGATCATGGATAAGTGGAAAAGTAATAAGTAGATTGATAGTTAAAGACAAAAGTGTAAATGCAAAGCAGTACCTGTTGAGCAGCAGACGTACACTCTCAGTCTCAGGCAGCTGCGGCCATGGTGATGAGTGGGCGTGGCTAAAAGAGACAACAACCAATCAGTGATTGACAACCAACGGGCCTAGTGATCACAATACACTGTTATCCTTGATGTCTAGAAGAAAGGCCATGCGATCATGCACTCGTTTAGCAGTATAAAGTAACACTGAGAGTAGTCAGCCTGTCATCGAGGCGTCAGTTTGATGGAAGCGAGGGGATGTTTCACATAAATGTTTTCTCCTTTTATTCTGATGGCTCACATAACTGCATTGCTCCAGCGATCATTGACAGACATCAGGGTAGAGAACTGTCCGAGCTTAAATCTGCGTACTATCCGAAGGAAACACTGACATACTACACAGTATGTCATGTGTCATACGTGGATAATTTTATAATCGCTCGTTCATAACATTTTAGCTAATTAGTGAACGTTTGAGCGTTTGACTGGTCATTGCGTTCTCAAAAAAATATGTTATTTTTAAGTTTGAAAACTGGAAGTGAGTTTTGTTGACAAGCTACAGTTTCTTGGCCACTAATGAGATCAACAACACAGCAACTCCTAAGCAGTCTTATTAGAATAGATTCTATAACAGGGACCTTTTTTTAAATGGCTGACATTCTAGTAAAAACACTATTTAGACACACGGTACACGGTTCTAGCACACCCTGCCTGCACCATGAGTTTTTTTCATAATGAGCTAAAAGATCAATCGAGAGTTTGTCTAATGATACCTGCTTTGCCTTCACTTTTCAATAATCATCAGAAAGGTTTCTGGTGATTTCTGGCCCCCACATCCTCACATCCACACACTGTCTGCTCGAAATATACTTTTCCAAGGTCTCACTGATGCAATATCCTCTTTTTATTCAGAAATGTTTGGCCGTAGCACTCACTCATGTTTGACTCTTAAAAATTCATGAGCACAAGATTTAGATTAAGGACTCTCGAAAGCTCTCTGGAATGTTAAAGGGTCCATATTTTACGATTTCTTTAACAAGTTAACACAGCTCTCAAGGTCCCCCAAAGTGTGTGTGTTAATGATCCAGCTGAAGTACTGGTCATACTTTAAACTCCATTTAACTCCTCCCCCCTCCAAATGTACCGTTTCAGTGTCTAACTAAATGAGCTACTGCAGAGCCACGCCCGACCGGAAAAACAGCAGAGCAGAGCTGGAGGAGTGGCTCTTCTTATAAGAGGTCACAATATAGGGAATAGGGAAAATGTACTGTAATTGGCTTGTTTAAGCACAGGCAAAACAAAAATGGGAAATGGGCAAAACAAAAAAGCTTTTTCTTCCATAAGTTTTATTTATTTATCTATTCATTCGTTTATAAATTTTTATACACACATGGGAGATACATCTGAATGACTAAAAAGTGAATTTTGCATTATAGATCCCCTTTAACGTTGATGTTTTTATAGGTGCATAATGGATCCCCTTAAAAAAAAAAATTCTGGACCTTCTGTATTTTCTTATAAGATCTCCACATTCATTATAATATCAATACCAAATATTATAGCATATAAGGAGGAGGAGGATGATGATTATTATTATTACTACTACACATATCCACTCCTTCATAAATTCCAAATTGGGAAAATAGCAATAGTACTCCCATTTAGACTGAACAAACCTTTTAGACCAAGTGTGTTATGTTTAAATTCAACGCTTTAATACTAATAATACTTATAATAATTGGGTTGATTACTGTTCCCTTTTTTCTTCTCTGAACATATGGAACCTCAGTATGAGGTCTGACAGATATTATCCATAATTGGTTAAATGAACTGAGGCCCCTGTTTCATTTTTTCCTCCTCATTTATTTGTTGAACCCTTTCACGCATACATGATTAAGACGTATAGCCAGATTTGCCAGATATAGCCAAAATTGCTTCATGTATGGATTTTAGTTTTATTAAAGTATTACAAAAAAAAAAAACTGATAATACAGTATGCTTATTAATGGTATTAAATATCTTGCAAATATTTAAACTTTTTGTTTAAGGTAGGATAAATCTTATTGAATTATTTTTTTCTGGATAAAACAGGTTTTAAAATAGATTATGATAAAAAAAAATGCATGAGGTAAAATGTATACAGTTAGGACTGTTGCATGATGAAAATAGGCGGGGAAAAAAGAAAAATTACAAAAAAAAACACTTATTTACAAAATATGTGCATTTTATTTAAAATATCTAGCACAAACTCTAGCAAAACAAATTTATAATAATTTTTATTATTTCATTCATCCATCCAACTAGGGACTGTCAAAACCAATGGTGACGATTGTATTCCATCTTTAAGTTGAAAAGTTGTATAATAATAATTATAATAATAATAATAATAATAATAATTTTAGTGGTATGGGTTTGATTCCCGCCTCTGGTTCCTGTTTTTATAACCATGTTAGGACCTCAGGTCAACATTCACACACATTTACACACTACTGGCAATTTGGGAATGCCAATTAGTCTAATCTGCATGTCTTTGGACTGTGGGAGGAAACCCAAAAAAGCACAGGGACAACATGCAAACTCCATGCACACACATCCAGAGGCGGGAATCGAAACCGGCGACAGTGCTAACCACTAAGCCACTGTGCCACCAAATTATTATTGATATTATTTTACCATTTTTCAACTTAAAGATATCTTGTTCTGTAGGAAAATAGAAATGTGTTATCGTTTGTGATTTGTTATTTATTTTGGAAAGAAGCACAGTTATCTTCTGTATAATTTTAGCTTTTAAATGTGTCTAGTAATAGGCTTATTGATCTTATTTATTATATGTAAATGTTATACCTTTTCCATTATTAAACATATTGTACCGGTAACTCTTACTGTATGTAACTTCTGCACTGCTCTTATGTATGGAGTTGCGCTCACATTTTCCCTCCAGTTAGTTACTAATACATGACAGACAACATAAAGCATTTCCTAAGTTTAAAGTCAAAACGTTCACAACGCTGATGATAGGATGAGCAGTCTCATGATAACAGTGCTATGCTGTGTTGTGTTGTGTTATGCTTGTGCTCTCACTCACAGATGTAGTAATACTCGTGGCCCACGTGGAACTCATAGCCGAGCGAGAAGGCGCTGTAGCGCTGAAACTTCTCCGAGAACTTGATGGGCGCGTGCGGCGCGTGCGGCCGGTTACACTCCCAGCGCTTGAAGCCGAGCTGAGGGTCGCAGGTGCGGTAGCCGCGGTAGCTCACCATGTAGAGCACGTACTGCTCGGCCACGCCGCGCTGGCTCACGTTGTAGTGAGGACAGTAGATGTCCAGGTAATCGTTCACATTCACCTTCAGTGTGTAGCCCTCCCTTCGAAGACTAGAGAGAAAGAGAGAGAGAGAGAGAGAAAAGACAAGAAGACAGGGTAATCATCATGTTTCTGTTCAGCCCAGGACATTCTGACATGCAGGTAATAAGGTGAAATAGAAGTGCAAGTCTTTGTAAATATTAAAGGAGAAAGGTGATTTCCGTCACTGTCACATTTCCTGCCACGTCTTATTCACACTCCTACTGGGACACACTCTTGCCATCAGATTGATAATAATGCAGGGAAGGTTAGATATATTGGATATTTTAATCTACATGCTATGAAGTGTAATGCCAGCAAGATATCCACAGCAAAAAACTGTACATGTGGCCTATATTCCCATGTGGCCTGGAGGAAAACGATAACTGAATTTTCTCTCTCTCTCACACACACACACACACACACACACACTGTTTATGTCGCTTGGTTTGTCTCCGAATTATGCGCTGACTCATGAAAAAATTGTCTCGTTGCCAAACACCTACATCTTCCCTCTGCCGAATTCTGCTCAGCGCTGGCAATTCCGAGTCACCATTAGAAAAGCATCTGAATTATTGATACGCGCTAATGCAATTAAGAATCAGCCTATGTCTGAATCCTCGATACGGTGACGCATCGCTGTGATCGACCCCTGCTTTATAAAGAAACAGCATAAATCACGAACAAACACGTTACAGCCCGGGGGTGTAATGATTCATTAAACCGAATCACTGAATCAATCATCATTTCTACCAGTCTGTTTGTATCGATCCTCTAATTGCAAAATCACTTCAAATCACGCTAGTGACCGCGCTGATTCTATCTGCAATGATTTTTATTTTATTTTTATTTTTTTTTTCCAGCGACGGCGCATATGAAAAACGATCGCATTTTTCATAACGAAAGCACCAGGACAAAATGTTTACTCACACTAGACAGGCTAGACGAGCAATCTGTCCTAATCTAGCATCAACGCCCACACGCACACTTGGGACGCCTAAACGCAAGCCGTTTAAAATGCCAAGTGGTAAATTGAGAACTCAGTCTTGCTTGTCTAATGGTCTGCTTTGTTCGAATAAGCATTGGCTAATTTCGGCGATGGCTCATTGCTCTTAACAAAGTTAATCCCATTAGACTGACCGTACAGTCATGCCACCTCCCTCTATCAACAAACTAGTGCATTAGCAAAAAAAAAAAAAAAAACTGTCCATAGTGAACTACTTCGTAATATTTTCGAACAATTGAATGAACCTTCATCCTTTAAGACACATTTATACATCAGCGGTAGACGTTATCACCTGATCATCACATCCAGAGGAAGAGTAAAGCCCAACTCTGTCGCACATGCTGTGATGTGAGGCGTTCACATACTTTTGGCCATATAGTGCATGTAGCAAAGGATATACTGATATATTATTCATTTACTCATCTTCAGTAAGCGCTTTACTCAGGGTCAGGGTCATGGAGCCAATCCTTGGAACACTGTACGCTATACCAGGTGGGAATGTATGCAAGGTGCCATGGACAAATACACCCTTGCACACGGGGCAATTTAGTCGCCAAACCATTTACTGGCATGTTTCTAGGAGCTACGAGATAACCAGAGGAAACACTAAAAAAAATACACTGGAGAAATGCAAGCAGCCCAAGTTCAGGATTGAACCAGGCAGCTATAGTAGAAGGCGGCAATGCGACCCGCTGTACCAGCATACCACACTGATATACACTACATAAGAGATAAAAGGTACAGTAGACCACAACTGTTAAGGAGGTGTCAAAATAAACGACACGACTAAACTTACTAAACGTACTGACGGATTTCATTGTAACATTTGTTTTTTCATAATGACTTTAATCTACATGAATTACAATAATAATAATTTGGCGACATAGTGGCTTAGTGGTTAGCACTGGTTTGCACCTCCAGCGTCCGGGTTCGATTCCCGCCTCAGGTAACCATGTTAGGACCTCGCCAGATGCTGATCATTTTATTTTTAGCTTTAACCTTTTAAATATTTCTAAAAACTCTGTACCCGTCAACGCCAGTTAATTATAAATCTATCGTCTGAACTGATAGCTGTTTATAGCTGTGGTGCTCCAACACTGAAACCGGACACTCCTGAACCAGACATGTTTTTTTGTTTTTTTTGGCACAGGTAAGTGCACCGCAGGCGATCGCATCTCATTCTTTTATATCAAAGGTTTTGTCTGTACATTGATCAGAACTCGTTCTTTCAAGAATATATTTACATTTCATATGATGTATTTGAGCACCCGAAACCAGTCTCGTGAAAATTTTAGTCTGTTTGTATATCTGCATGTCTGTCTAACCGATTTTATTGCAATTTTTATAGAATTTAATGCAAGTTTGCCGGTCCTTCGGTATCTGCTTGGAGTTCAACCTGCATCCTAAGTGAAATCAGACTGTTGAGTAGAATGGAAGTCACAGCGCTGTTATGGATGAATATATAACAATATATAGAAATTTTTCCCTCAAGGTGGGCGTGGCTATACTTCTATATCACTCAACAAAGCCAATCAACGAGAGCGTAGAGACAAAATATGCGGATGACACAGAAGTGATGGCAATGAAGCTACAATCCTCACCAAACAAACAAAGCGCGACACAGGAACATACACTAAGAAAACTGAAGCTTGCATCATAAATTTAATGGAAATATTGAGTAGAAGGGAAAGTTATGAGCAGTTACGCGGCAGATGCTGATCAGCTTATTTTTAGCTTGAACCATTTAAATATTCCTACAAACTCTCTACCCGTCAATGCTAGTTAATTATAAATCTATCGTCTGAACTGATTGTTTATAGCTGTGGTGCTTCAGCACTGAAACCTGACACTCCTGAACCAGACATGTTTTTTTTTTTTTTTTTGGCACAGGTAAGTGCACCACAGGCAATCGCATCTCATTTTTTTATTATCTGATTCAGACAGCTCGAAAAACCGCAGGTGTATTTGATTTCATTTGTTAGATGCATCAGAGTGAATCAGTGTCTCGGGCCTGACAGGTGAGAAGACGGCAGTCTGTCTTTACCTCACACGGGCTGTAGCGTAGGTGTGCAAGGGTTAAGCTGAGTTTAGAGGTTTCTCTTTATACGGGCAGGGGGGGGTGAAAACTGATATTGAAGTAAATGAAATCTCTCAGCCGAGGCAAAATTGCAGTTGAATCAAATCAGCCGGCGTTGAATTGTAAACAGGATCGAATTATACTTAAGGCATTAACATTAACGCTCCTGCTGGAGCTGTGGAATACGGCTGGAGCGTGACCGAGTGCTTTTCTAACTACTGATGGCATTCATGTGTGTCACATGTGACAGAAAACACATACATGCGGTTGTTGCTGTCGGTGTCGGCCAACAGCCCGACACATGCACACACACACACACGTTTAACACTCATCTAACACATCTAACCACCATCATCTATTCCCTGCCAGTTGCTTTGAGGTGGGATGAGGACAAAAAGGACGTTTTTGCATAATGACATGTGTGTGTATGTGTGTGTGAGAGAGAGAAACCGAGCAAGTGAGTAAGCAAGATTGTATGAGAGAGAGAGAGAGAGAGAGAGAGAGAGAATTACTGGCCATCTGTGAAGTGTCTGGATCTCGTCTGGGTTGTCTGGCTATCACTTCAGGATAAGGTGTTCAGATGGCTGGCAGCGAGGTGCCGAGCAAACGGGAGGTTTTTATGGGCACCGTGGCACGGTGTCTGTCTCTCCAGAGCGGGAGTTTAACGCACCCTCCATACTCATCCATCACAGGAAAGACAGACAGAGCAGCGAGCCAAACATCAATAACTTCATCCCTCCTCTTCTCGCTCGTACACAGATTGCAGCCAGGCCCAGAGAGCTGCCAGGACTTTCTTAGATATGATCTGTCCGTGTTAATACTGTAAGTGTGGACAACCGTACTAACCAAGCTCCACCAGCAGGTGACAGTATAAAGATGTTGACATTCTCTCTCTCTCTCTCTCTCTGTTTCAGTTCTAGGTCACTTCTCGTGGGACATTATTATTCAATTATTAAATGAAAAATCAAAATTGTGGTCTTTATGTCTTTCTCTCTCTCTCTCTGATTGCTCTCACCCATCACTTACCGCCAATACACATCTATCACTCACTCCCATTCCATTTATGTCCTTTCTCTATCTCCGGCTATTTTACACGGTCTGCTTATGTTATTTAAACTTAAAACATATTTATGTACCTTGTTAATATGCTCAATTTATCAGTAACAAATCTCATATTTTAATGACTGTACATTAACTACTATGTATTTCCCTGGCCTGCAATGTATGCAAATCCTCTCCAGATAAATCCAGGCAAGTCTTCCACTACTCCAGGGGTGTGACATTTAAGGATTTAATCTGAAATATACACTCACTGTTCCCTTTATAAGGAACACCTCTACATCACATCACATCACGTCACGTCAGACAGGGTTGGCAGCAGCACAATGCTGAAAAATCATGCAGATACAGATCATGAGATTCAGTTATGGTACACGTCAAACATCAGAATGGAGCAACCTGTGATCTCGGTGACTTTAACCATGGCATGGTTGTTAGGGAGTATTTCAGAAATGGCTGATCTTCCGACTCAGTGGTTTACACAGAATGGTGAAATAATAATAATAATACAAAATGTGACAGCGCTGTAGACAGAACAGGCACACGATGTGGTCTTCTGCTCAGTTTGTGGGATTTTGTTATGTGAGCTGAGATGCTTTTCTGCGCACCACTGTTGTGAAGAGTGATTATCTGAGTCTGTCTGATTGTCAGCTGATTGTCATATCATTCACAGGAGATCAGCAGCTGCTCTGGCACCAACAAATCATGCCATTCTGATGTTTGATATAAACACTAATGGGATTGTTTTATATAGTGTGCCACTGATTGAACAATTCCATGAACGTTCCAATAAAGTGTAAATCCTACAGTTGAAATATTCTACAGAGTTGCTAATCCAGATTATGAATTTTTTTTATAGACTAATGAAAACTAAGACGTGTGCTGCTAAAAGAACTAGTTTAACAGTAATGTAATCCTCTACGCTGTATAGCTCTATGCAGCATCAGTTTAAGCTGTAAGCAGATACAATGACACACTGAAAGCCATGATATTGAATCGAACGCTGTTTCACACCATTCCTCACCGTCTCTGTGCACACTGTAATTGATTTTGTAGTAAAGACAATCTTGGAATGATCCTCATTCTGCGTAATTGTGTGTTTGCAGGATGGAGCTTCGCTCGCAATAGAGGTGCATTGTCTTCGCTCAATCATTCCGATTGTTTTAAATTTGTATTTCAGCTTAGGGATCATCGAAAGCCTCGCACAATGTGTTAACAACTGGGTGTAATGAAATGACCAAGAATGACTGGTATATGAGACTTTTCTATTCATGGCTAGGTGAGGGCAGAACCTATAGGCTGTGTCATACTTACATTCACTATGTTTATTATAAGAATGTCTGAAGTCTTCCTGTTTATATAAATGTGTGTATGGGAGGAGCTACAGTATGTGTGTATATTATACATTTGTTTTTGACCTAGTAATGTAAATATGCATGACCTACATTGCAGCATGGAATCAATTTCCTTGAACATTACAACCTAGAACTTGAATGGCCTTAAGTGGGATTATACAGTATATAGGCTACATATATGAATATATGACCTACAAAATAGTATAAATCCATTTTGACAGTTTTGATTAAAAGAAATGAGTGCAAAACGGGGAATGGAGAATATTCTGTACATTGAGAGTAATGAGGCTTAAAAAGTACAAATGCCAAAATATTATGTCAAAATAGTTTTTGCAAAACACTATAAATCCACCTCCCACTGTTTTGTCACAACCAGCCTGCAATAATGTTTGTCGTCATGTACAGTACATATGCAATTTAGTATCAATACTACCTTCTTTTTAAGGTTTAATTACAATACAATAGGAAACCTATGCCTTGTTTTTTATAAGTCACTGGCAGCAGTTTGAAACAAGACAATGTGTTTAGTTTTGTTGCACACAAAATCTTTTTAATTACACAGATTGTTAACGATCATAAAAAAACAATATAAAAAGTTCAGTTTACAATGCATCATCAGCTCCCTTCTCCAATTTAAGACAGCACCTTTATAGTACAATGATGCACCGTATAATGTCCTTTTGAGCATCAAATGGCCGCATGTAGGCCAGTGATCTTATAAAGTTATAGAAAAAAAGTTCAGAAATCCCAATTGGAGAACAGGATGTAGCAAATGTAACCAGATGTAGTGAATGCAACAGCTTCCTGCACACAACACAATATCTCATGTTTATTGTAGAGAAAGCAGAGTAGAGTTATACAGTTATATCTCTGCTTAATTTTCTTTCATGAATATTACAGTGAAGTGCAGTATGGCTCCAAAATGCAGCAAAAGTAGTTTTAGTGATATTTTAATGCTTGTACAAGAAGACTAAAGTATATAGCATTTTTTAGAGGGAAAGAAATAAGCACCTGATGAAAAAATTTATCGCCTGATGAAAATAAATGAATAAAAGTACAAAAATTAGTTTTTTATCTCATTTTGCAGTCAAACTGGTCATATACAAATGCTACCATTATATTAAAGTGTGGAGTCAATATAGTGTAGTGTAAAGTATATAATGAGGGCAGTGGTGGCTCAAACAGTTAAGGCTGTGGATGGGTTACTGATTGGAAGGTTTGGTCGGTTGAGCCCTTGAGCAAGGTTCTTAACCCTTCTCTTCTCCAGGTACACTGTAACCTGGCTGACCCTCTGCTCTGACCTCAGTATAATAACTGGGATATCCGAAAAATCACTGTTATATAAATGTAAAGTACATGTGACAAAGTATTAAATTTAATAATTAGCAAAAATTAAGAAAAAAAAGTTGCCACTGCAAAAATATTCATCCCTTGCTGGGGAGGAAATTTTGGTAGGAAACCACTAAATTAAACCACAGTATGATGCTACCACCACCATGCTTTACTCTTCACTCTGAACTATATAGTTCAGATTAAAATCATCATCTCCTCATGCACTAGTTCACCCTCTAGGTGTATAGACTCTGCCCCCCCCCCCCCCCCCATGCACCCTGTCTTTCCTTCACCATATACCTAACACATTATTAATTTGTACTAATTATATCATTATGGCCATTATTTGTTTTATTTCATTTTAGCTAACAAAATAAATTTTTTTTAATATCTAATTTCATCTAGTTTCATTAGGTCACACATAGAAAACACTATCACCGCGAAGGTCAACCAGCTTAAAAAATTAATGGTGAAGCTCATTTCAACAGCTAGAATATCATTAGCTATGTCCATTAGCTGACTGCTGAAGGGGTTGAGAAGTCAAATATTGCTAATGCTAGCTATCAAATGCTTCGCCAGGTCAGCACTCAGCTGTCAGACTGGACTGTAACCCTTTAACCTACATAAATCATCCTCTCGACATGTTTACCCGCATGTCAGTCGCATGATACCACAGGTGGCACGTGCAAAAAAAACAAAAAAAACCCTACATCATTAGAGAAATTACTACACCAAGGCACTTCTATACACGAAGTCAAACTAGGACTTTTGATTGTGCAGAATAACAGAACGCAGTTATGAGAGTTAAAAACAATCCTTATATTTCTAAATACTGTAATCTCTTCTAAATGATTCATCTTTTATCTTTTATTAATTTATCTTCTACACCGCTCATGGAGCCTGGAGCTTATCCAAGAAGACTTTGGAAACAACCCCCTGGACAGGGTGCCAATCCATCGCACGGCGCGCACACACACACATACAGACACACACTACGGGCAGTTTGGGAACACCATTTAGCTTAACCTGTATGTCTTTGGACTGTGGCAGGAAACCAGAGCACTCGGAGGAGACCCACCAGGCACGGGAAGAACATGCAAACTCCATGCACACAGACCCCGAGACGGGAATCGAACCCCTGACTCTGGAGGGAGGTGCGAGGCCACAGTGCGAATTACTGTATAAGTACAGTGCTGAGTATAATTATATACTTCAGATTGTTAATTTAAATGTTTTTGAATGTAAAATATAATATAGTATGTAAGTGTATCCTGCTTAAATTTTTTTGCCATGTAACAAAACAAAAATGGGGGCGAATGTGCCCCGTGCCTTGGCCCAACGGGCATTTGTGTATGTGTGTATGTGTGTGTGGGCTGCTGAAGTGTGTTCTCCAGTGCTGGGTTACAGGAATGACTCAAACTGGGTTACATTTAACTCAACATTCTTTTTTAGATTGTATTAAGTAGTCCTATATGGATGGTGATGCTGGGAGTGATCTCTGAGGAATGGCGCTATGGGCCGGGTGTAGTCTAATAAACCGTGCTGAGAGAGAAGTCGAGAGAATTTCTGGTGTCGATCCCAAACTTAGTCCTGTAGGAGATACTATAAAGAGCAGCAATGCGGCAATACCTGACGAGAGCTTGCCAGAAACACGTGATGAGAGCCTGTAAATTCAGTGACTGTAATTTTCAGCTGGAGAAGCACTTTCCCTGCACGGCTGATGAAGAAGCTCTATCTGAAACGTCCTGTTTCTCAAACACTTTCATGCTTCCAACCTCTACATTTATTACTGACCTTCACTGCAGGTACTACCAGAGATGAGAGAGAGAGAGAGAGAGAGAGAGAGAGAGAGTGAGCTGAATCAGCAATCAGCATTACAAGCAAGCAGCATTCTTGTCTTCCCTTGTTGCCCTTATTTTCTCTCCCTTCTTCTTAATTAACCCCAGCTCTCTATTTAATTAAAGGAGAGCATCTGTTTTGGTAACACACACACACACACACACACACACACACAAAAAAAAACGGAAATAACGTTGTGTAACTCTGTTTCGAAGGTAGAGAAAGAAGACGTCTGATCACGTACTGTTCAGGAGACGGTGACACATAAATATGTATAGTAAGTTAGATCAATGGAGAGAGAATCGTGTGTGTGTGTGTAGCATAGTGTAGTGTAGCGTAGCGTGAATAGGTGTGCAGTTCATTAATACTGTACACAATGTTTGTTTTCTAGAAGAGGTGGAATTGAGAAGGATTGAGTAGTCATGGCTTTTGTGTGTGTATGTCTGTGTGTGTGTGTTCGCGTCCGAGTGTGTGTGGTTCTGCAGGGTTTAAATCTGTCCAGGAATCGATATGTGTCTGTGGAGAGAGGTGCTCACCTCTCAAGAACACTGATGCTAGTTTTAGGGAGAGAGAGAGAGTTTGATTCACACACACACACACACTCCAACCCATCTTCACCTTGCTCCAAAGCCTATTTGCCACAGACAATTAAAAATCTCTCTCTCTCTCTGTGCTGTTAGTAGTGAACAGCATGGTGCTAATGCTCATATTACCCCTTTGTACTTTCCCCAAATCCCCCCCTTTTTTTTTCTTTTTCGCTCAGCTTACGCTTTCACTTTTTCTTTATTATATTTATATGACAAATGTGGTTACTGCCACTATTCCACTCCACCAGAGAAACCCAAAAGCACTATGTAGCAAAGTAATAGCTATGTCACAACTCTCCAGAGTGTGTGCGAGACTCTCTGTTTCCGACTCTGAGTCATTTGTATCCCGATTATGTACTCAAGTTGAGTTTGCTTGTGTACCAACGATTCTGAACAGGGACACAGAGATAGCGTAGAACAGTGATTACACAATGTAAATTCCGTTCAGCTTGACTTGCTTTTCTACCAGGCGCTATTGCCATGCGCTGTCTCGCACTCCACTATCTTGTGTCTTGTTTAAAAAGAGAAGTCATCAATTCTAACCCTTACTGACCTCTCAGCAGCCTTCAACGCTGTCAATCCCAAACCTCACCTGTCCAACCTTGCATGCCTTGGAATTGGTGTCCTGCCAAGAGGGACCTCTCTCCCTTTCTCTCTCTTTTTCAAGTGACATGGACTCGATCCACATCTGATCCATGCTGACTCTCCACATGTGCTTCTTCTCATTTCATCTCATTCTATACCCATCTTTCTGTAAGGTCGAGCCCTTACATACTTTTTATACCACTGCTATGCTGATGGCACTCGACTCATCCTCTCCTCGCTCAGACACTCGTGCACTGATCTCAGCATGCCTGGAAGACCTCTCCTCATGCATGGTAGATCTTCACACAGCAAGACTGAGCTGCTGTATATTCCCTCGAGACGCATCCCGACATCTCCCCCGAGGAACTCTTAGATCGTACCGTCTCACAACCTGACAATGCGGGGCACAGCTGGACAACCAAGTAACCCCTAAGATTCGCTGTGTAAATCTTTCTTTTTTGTAACATCACACTGATCTGGCTCTTTCACTTCACAGAGGGCACTCAGGTTCTTCAGGCTACCCTACTGCCACTTGCTCCTGGCAGATATTCCCTTGAGTTTCATCCCAATCTTATCCAAATTCTCTGTGCCAGACTTATTCTCATGTTCTTACACCATCCACTTCCTGTGTTCCATCCACTGGCTTCTAGTCTAATCTATTATAATCTAATCTAATCTAATCTAATCTAATCTAATCTAATCTAATCTAATCTCTCCACAACAGATTTATAACCTTTCTGCATCACAAACACTGGTCAAGTGTTGACCCAGCATCATTCAAGATACCACTAAGACATGCATTGAGAGACTTCCCTGGTGCTGGAATGAACTTCTCCTGAATGTTTGCACTGTCAATCTCTGTCTCCATCTGTTTTCAAAACAAGATTGAAGATCCACTTCTTCATTAAGTATTTAAGTAAAGGGTTACTGTACTAGCTTGTTGACTTCTCTCTAACAGACTTAACAGTATTCCTAGAGCCTGTGCCATTTTACAATCATTTGGTAAATCATTTGGAGGAATAGTTCTAAAGGTGTCCTGAATGACTTTTGTCTCTCATATTTGTCAAGCTTTCAGCTCTGATTTTCAAGTCAGTCCCTGTACGTGACCAGTTTCAAAGGAATGTTTTTTTTTTGTTAAGTTGCGCAGTGACCCATGAACCATTCGAGCATATTTAAAACATCTAATATAAGGCATGAACCAGTGAGAAACAGGTGCAGATGATGACAGATGATCAGGTCAATGATTAGTACACTGGTGATACTGAATGGTTGGAACAGATGAGAGGGGAAATGAGGTTGCTGTTGAGGTTGTTATATCCTTATCCTCCAGCACCGATCGGTACATAGAGCAACGAGTGTTCTCCATTGATGAGAATTTTCATTGTTTCCGTAGCGGTTGGGTTTTTACGGGGCGGGTTGTTAGCCCAACGCTTCTCCTTTCTCATCCGGCACTTGGACGTCTAGACCTCCGGCTGCGAGAAGTTACAGCCTCACCCGGGAACCGAACCAGCGATCTCCGGATGATAGGGCGAGCAGTTTACCACTGCACCACTCGGAGGCCCTGAGGTTGTTATATAAACAACCAATTTTTCAATTGAATCTTTAGGCACTTTCCTGCTTGTCGCAGTAAAAACTTTGTCTAATATATTTCACTGTTTAGTGCAAACATAGGGTTCATCTTCATCTGCAAACCAACTAACTCATTGTCCAGTAAAACCCTAAATGTTTTTCTTATATGTTTGTTGTTAAGGTTGCAACATGGCTGCTCAAAAACTCATCAGGACCAGATTAGGCTGGTTTTAGTTAGGATTCAATGTTGGTTGAATGAACTGTTGTTATAGAACAGCTGCCTTTTCGACACCAAACACTCTTACAGTACAACTCTTGATCTATTTCATTTGAAAATATAACTCTTATAATCATGGCACTCAAATGCAGCAAAACCTGTGATAGTCATAGCAGAAATTGGCAAAGAAGAATTTGGAAGTGAAACAAAATGTTACTCAGTGAAAATCAGTGAACGATATTGCTTATGATGTAGGCAGGTCACACTCTGCAGCTCCAGCTACACTGCAATATCCCATGTAGCTTCGCTAATTTGGTACTGCATAATGTATTATGTCCGGTTTCATAGAATGGATCTTCTACATCCTTTATTTGCTCATCCTGCTGATGGTAGTTTTTTTTTTTTCTGTTGGCTGTGTCCCGAATTAATGGTTTGTTGGCAGTCGTCTAGTTGTTTTTCTCCTTGGAGGAGCTTTTTGTGTCATTGTGTATATGTGCATTTACTAGCATGGACAGCAGGTTCCCTGGTGGGCCAGTGGCTAGTATTCTGCACTGTAACCTGGGTTCAAGGTCCAGTCAGAGAATTGGCTTAGTTGCCTAAAAAAAAACCCTAGCATCAGCAATATGAGTGTTTCAAGGATACATTCCAGAGGAGAAATATAAATAAATGCTATCACTAAATTCTGTTTTGAAGACCTATTTGCAACACTGTGCTGTGGTCGTTCATTAACCGTGATCCCAAAGCTTGTAGTCAACGTTGGTCCAACTTTCAAAAATAACCAAATACCAACTGTGTTCCAACATCTGTAATGTTTCCAAATGAACCTCTACACAATGTTTCCACAGTTAAACACCCCTGCTATGTGTGTGTAGCACAACAGGACTGTCTTTTTAGACCTTTCCGATAACAACGGTCTGATGAACAGAACTAGAGGGCTGTTTTTGCTGAGAAGCTGCATGCAATCATGCCTTCAAACCTGTCGGAAATAAGGAAAACAACAGCAGTCTTTATACCTTTTCAATATTTCTTCAATCCAACTGAAATCATTCAACTTAAAGATTCCAACTTAACTATTTACACGGACACTGATCAGGCAAGATATGCGCTTACATGCTCAAAGGATTTAAGCAGAAAGCAACTTTTTTAACATGCGCAAAGTCGTTCTTAAATGTGAAGCATTTAATCTGCTGAAAATATTACAGAAGAAAAAGATTTTTCTCCAGCTTTAAGGTAGGTTAAGCTTTGTATCTTTTCCCTTAATCCCACCTTCTGCAGAATGATCGGTTACAAGATTTCAACAAGTCTCATCTATGATTGGTTAGGTCGGTCAATCAGCACCCCTTCCTCAGCCAGAGGCCCAGTGGATGAAAATAAAGACTGGTGCGTGTGAGAAAGCTGTTCTCATAGTTTACTAATTTGAAATGGAAGCTAACTTACCTTCCTGGAAATGCATCAATTCACCTAATGTTACCCCATGCAAGGAAGAAAGAATATATTTAATCTGACAAAGAGAAATCATCGGATCAAGACTAAGAGCTTGTTCTCTAAGTTCTCTCTGTCCTTGGTGGGTTTCCTCCTAGTGGTCCGGATTCCTCTCCCCCTCCCCATACGGAATAAGCGGTATAGAAGGTGAATGAATGAATAAATATTAAACGAGTTCGGATAATAGACAGTAACACAACTGGTATGTTTACCTATATAACTGTCTCAGCATGGGTGAAAGTAGGTCTGTATGGTCCACCATACCGAGGGGAGAGCAGCTGCCTGCCAAAACCCACATTCAAAACCATCACTTTTTGTAAGAAAACACATCCGAAAATTGTTTTCATCTTAACCATCACTTTGCTTGCTTAATAATTGCTTCGAAGTCGTTCCGAATTGTCTTTGAACCATCTGTGTTCTTTTATTTGCCGCTCAGTGCTGCCACCCTTCACAGCCGTGCTGATACCCATCGCAACAGCACTCCCTCTCATGTGATATTGTTTAATTAGTGTCCTTTGAATATTAGGGCACCTATTGAGACTGGCTTCACACAAATAAGCTAAAGCTGCTTCCTGAACAGAACACAGGAAAAGTTTCTAACTCTGACCTCTTCTCTGTATTCTGCGCGGTTTGTTCCGTAGCGATAGAATAGACATCACATTGTTGTTCACTTAAAAAGCAAGAAGCCGGGTGTGTCACCTGAAAGTAAAGCGTTTCAAATTGTCTGAAGAAGCAGGCAGCTCAATGGACTGCATAAATATTAACGAGGCCACTGCTGAGCCTCCAAACCCTTTGATGACTCTTAATGGCAGAAAACCAAGAATTATATAAAGACCACCATTTAAAATGAAAGAAAAAAACAACTTTGAGTCAATTTTAAGGAGCAATTAAACATGAGTTATGATGATTATTATGCAGCAGTTATTTCTTTTTTTTCTTCTTTTTTTACACATTTCTGCCATCGTCTTCTGACCAGGAAGCTTGATCTCAAAAAAGATCTTTTTATTCCAAAAATAAGTCCAATAATGCAAAATGAGATCGTTTGTCAAGTCAAGAGATAAATAAATATTAAATACTCCTTTGAGAGGGTCATACACACACTCCTGCAATTTGTCTTTAGTTCGTTCTATTTTGGAGCAGCTCTGAGGGTGTAATCTATTTTCTCTTCTTCATTGTCTTGCCTCGGCGATGCTCACTCGAGTGTGTGTAGAGAACACAGCACCCTACTGAGCAGTAAAGGCAGGCGCTGTGTGCGCGTTATTGCCCGTGTTGTTTATGTGTTTGACGATAGCGAGAGAGCGACTTTCATTACTTCCATTTTTATTACTGTTGTTCATTTTCTTTAACAATTCAAAAATGCGTTCCTCCCTGCCGCTGAGAGATGGACCTTTTAAAAAAACGCCTATTAGCTGTCGTTTCGATGATGCATTCGGCAATACGGGTAATTGTAGCTAATGACGGAATTAAATGCTATCAATAAAGAACTAAAAGAGAGAGAAAGAACGAAAAAAATTACACTTAGCTAGCATTTCACTAGCTTCACCATATGTTTGCTGCTTAGTGATTCTTCTTTTTTTTTTCCTCTTCCTCTTTTGTTTGTCTCTTTTTCTTCCTGTTTAGCTGGCAACTTTTAGTTGCGCCAATTATCCTGAGCTCTAAGGACCACCACACAACAAATGCATTAGAGAGAGAAAGGTTGAGCAGTATGTTCAATTTTCAAAGCCTTGGGCAACAGGACAGGTTTTGTGTCATGAATTAAAATCACTTTGGCATTAACGCTGTGTGTGTGTGTGTGTGTGTGTGTGTGTGTGTGTGTGTGTGTGTGTGTGTGAGGGGGTGTTTCATGGGGACAGATGATTAAAGACAGAGATAAATAAATGCAGTTGAACAAAATAAAGGAGGAGAAGAGGAGGATGAAAGAGGAGAGAGTAAAAAAATCAGGGATGTGTCAGTAGACGCGGATTGCGACTAAAGACAAATACATTATTTGGAATGAACTGATAACATCATGTTTTTCACGAACAGGAGGTGCAATTTATGCTTTTTCATGGTTCGCTTCTGTCGCCTGACCTCCAAAACAAAACCGAATGTCTACTATATTTCCGTGTAACTGGTCAAACTGGCCCGGAATTGACAAAAGAAATGGCTTTATTTCTAAAGCTGTTGCTGTATACAGCTCATGCTGTGCACATCTCTGTTGGAGGTCTCTAAAACTAGCACTTTAACTTAAACTACACTAAAATAATATAATTAAATGAATGTTTTCCAAAAGAAAATTACAACATAAAGGGCTTCAGGTCAAACCGGACACCAAGGATGAAAACCAATTGATGTTTACAGAAGACTTTGAGCACAGTGCGGTGATGAGACTCTCAGCCGCAGTAGAACAGTTGAATGGTGCAAATGTTTTTAAAGAATGCGGTACGTCCGTGAATAATGATCCCAGCCGAGTAATGTGAACATTCAGTGAGTGATCAGCGAACACCTGATGCTTGAAAATCGGTGGATAACTTGTCACCAACTTACGGAAGAGACGCATCTGTCTGTGGGAACGGTACACATTACAAAGTGCCAACCTCTGAGCCAGCCTGGCCCCTGTCAAAGTTTGAGAGTGAGTCAAAAATTATTTGGCTGTAGAATTTATTTTAATTAACTTTTAGAAAAGACAAATACAAATTTTTTTGACATAATCTCTTTGCTTTGCAAGACACTTTGTCTTACTGCCAGCAAATTTTTGTATTCCCTCATTAAAAATGTTTTAAGCTGAGCGGCGAGCCACGAATGCGCCGCTGTCTTCACTTCTTCATCAGAAGTGAATCTTCGTCCTTGTTTCAGGAGACCAAGCAGGTCAAAGTCCGATCGAGCGAAATCAGGACTATAGGGAGGATGCTTATTGACAGGAACATCGTATTCTAAGCAGTGCTTTGCTTTCAATCCAAAGTTTAGGCTTCAGCTCCTCAAGACGCATCTCACTGTTACAATCACTGTTGACTGTTGAATCCTTTTCCCGATAACGTTCCAATACTGGGCCTTGAGAATCTCAGAAAACTTATAAACATCAGTTTTCCAGATGATGATTTGATTTTGAACCTTTTCTTGGTTGGTTGGTCGGCATTTGAGGATGTTTCTGTTCCATTACTCTGCCGTTTACTCTCAGACTCTTAGTGATGAATCTATGCCTTGTCACCGGTAATGATTCTCTTTAAGAAACCTTCACCTTCCTCAGACAGTGTTAGTGTGTTACACTCATACTACACAAGGAAATCTAAGCGTGTCATAGTGTTAATGTTAAACAAATCCCATAAGCATAAGGTCGTTACAGAGAAATTATTTTCAGGAGCTGCTTGAAATATCTGACAAGGTGTAAGCCAGAGGGGAAAAAAAAAAAAAAAACTTAGTGAGACAGAACAGAGACAAAACAAGGAGCGGAAAGTCTGTGTGTGTGTGTAAACAATTAAAGCAAATAGAGAAGCAGTAAAGACAAAAACACCTTCTACGTCTGAGTCAGTTCTGCTTTACTGTGTACCTATGAGTTTGTTTATCGAACTGTAGACTCAACACTCACTAGCGTGTTAACCTTTAACCTTTGTAGGAATTACGACCCTCCCAACGCGCGCGCGCGCGCACACAGAGCACGGAGTATGTTTACAACCCTGGATATTGCTAGTTCGGAGGCTCTTATGGAGAATCAATAAAGCGGTTACGAGGGGAGGAGATTGGAGCAGTGTAATGGTCTAAAGTGCTCATACTCAAAGGGCTTTCTCTGAGACCCACACACACACACGCTCCTTCGACCGTCCATCGACTTTCTCTGTCCAATGGGACCACAGACGGCCTCGGCTCTGCAAAGACTGCAGATTTGCTTATTGGTGCTAAAATAGTTTGCAGACGAATCATTATTACTTAGCTGCAGATTATGTGCACGCACTGTGGATGTTACAATCTACACAAAGCGATTCACATCTGCAAGTGATTAATCACTAAAAGTTTGCCTCTTGCGGGTGTGGGTGTGTAGCGGTTTTACACCATGGTACTTCGGTGTCAGGCAAACCAGATGAGGAAACGCCTGATCGATTTGAAATACATTTTTACATAATGTGGATAGATTTGCAGTTAGCTTTTTAATGAAAAAAATATGAAAAAGTACAGAAATTTTTTTTACGGATGTAACACATCAATAAAAGCTTTGCTATAAAAAAACTCATTTTTCCTGTCTGGCTGATAAAAACTTGGCTACGCACACAGAGCTACAAATGGCCAGTCAGAGTGTAACTGGCTGGATAGGATTCAGACAGCCTTGTCTAGTTTATAGCCTACAATATATATGGCTTATATGTGGCTTGTGGTCAGCACTGTCACCTTGCGCCTCAAGGTTCTGGGTTCGATTCCCACCTGTGTGATTCTTGTCTGTGTGCATGTAGTCTGCATGTTCTCCCCATGCTTGGTGGGTTTCCTTCAGGTACTCTGGTTCCCTCCCACAGACATGCAGATTAGGCTAATTGACGTTCCATAATTGCCCGCAGTGTGTGTGTACAGTATGTGTGTGCCCTACAATGGATTGGCACCCTTGTCCAGGGTGTACCCCGCCTTGTGCCCTAAGTCTCCTGGGATAGGCTCCAGGCCCCCCGTGACCCTGTACACAGGATAACGCAGTATAGATGATGAGTGAGTGACTGATATAGTGGTACCTTGGCATACGAATTTAAAGAGAATTTTTTTATTGCGAAACACATTTTCCCATAGGAAATAAAGTAAATGCATAAAAAAACAATAAAAACATTTAGAACAGACAGTTACATTAAGTAAAATATGAAATAAATGGAAAATTAACATCATTTAACCGTGATCATTTAACCATCATTTAAAAACTATATTGAAAGTGGTTCCTGTTTCTTCTTGCTCCTGATTCTTCTTGCTAGAAGCCATGGTGCTATATCTTTACTAAATCATGCACAAAATTCACAAAAAAAACACAAAAAAATAAGTAAACTCGCTTCACTTTCTACTGACGCAAGCAAATTTACAACTTCTCCCTGACATACGCACAACATGCTTCATATGCCGAGGCAAATTACCTGCAAAATTTCACTTATTAAGTTAAAAATTCATGAGGCGGGGTGGTTGTGTTCCGAGGTACCACTTTTCCTACTCGCCATGATTGTAAAGAGTGCTTATTACTTACTGAATTAGTTACTATAGCCTTCTGTCAGCATCAACCGTCCATGTGTTCCAGTTTATATTTTCCCCCATCGGAGTGATTGATATGAACATTAACTGAACCTACTGTACGAGCTATATAACACTGTTCGTATTAAAATACCAAAAATGACACTGACTGCTTCCAATGACTGTTTCTCTAAAACTGAAACTTTGAGTGAAAAACACATCAGGTAAAGCCTGGCCAATGACACAAAGTAGATCATCTGAATTTGTTGTTTTACAGTACCATGTCATGACCAACTTGCTTAAAATGTAGAAAATATCAGTCACAATATCACAGTTGCTATTCCGGTGTCATTATTTCAATCGCCTACATCTATAGGAAAGAATTTGACAATTGCTGCTTTGTCATTTATTTCTCTGTATGCAGGATGAGGAAACAAGGGAGGCTTTAGTGCATCCTAGGAATCTGATTCTGTCTATTTCGCCACGATATACAGTACTGCGCTCACCTTTTTTAGGAAATCATCCCACATGCTAGAATGCATCACAGACATTTTAACAAGTAAATTACAATGACATGCCTATAATACAAACAGCTCTACAAAGGAAATGTAAAATTCACTATGCTATGTGAAACATATGCACTTGCTAGAAGTCCCTTCTAGATATTTATTTTAGACGTTTACTGACGAAGTTTTAAATATGTTTAATTTGGATTACAATTACAAATTACAGTTTGGATTACAAATAGATATGTTTAATTTGGAATAAAATTACAATTTGGATTACGCCTAATTTTATCTGGAAAACTGGACTTTCAGTGTTTGTTCACAGACTTTTGGACCCACAGTACCCAACACTGGTCTTTTGTAAATGTTTCAAGCTGATACTCTAGCATGGTTTCAAGCACTTACTCATTATCTGCCAATAAATAAATCAATAATTTAATAAATAAATAAACAAACTATGAGTGTATCTGCTCGAACGGGACATTTTAGATAATGCTGACCAATCAGGAAGCAGTATGTTTTGATGCTTGTGCGAAAATAGCTGCTCGATTTCTCACTGTGGATTCTGATTATAACTTTGCTTCTGTAAAGCTGCTTTCCACAATGACCATTGTTAAAAGTGCAATGTAAATAAAACTGAATTGAATTCAGTGGGTACCGTGGTACTGCTATGGTGTGTACTACAATACTTTGTTGAATATCATGCTGCTTATTGGGTAACACAGTGGGATAAAAAGTTCAGCAGGTATCTACTGTACAGTACTATGTCATGTTTGTACATACTGTACCATTCTTCTTGTATGGTTCAGTACATGCAGTACCTCATTATTTTTATGTTTCAGCATTCAGTATGGCATTTAATTAATGTTAAATATTAAATAATGCAATTATGGTATAAAATCTTACATTTCTGACTGTATCCTGGTATGTGTTCCATAATATTCATAATAGTGTTGCACTTTTTTTTTTTTATATATATAAGACCAGGGTTCAATTCCCTGACCCGGCCCCAGATACTCCATTCATGTGGTTGCACAAGTCAGTGCACACTCAGTGCCAGTCCTGAGCTCAGAAAGAAATGAGGAGTGTTGCATCAGTAAGGGCATCTGTTGTAAAACCTGTGCCAAATCAACTATGTGGATCGGATGATCTGCTTTGGCAGCAGAAACAAAGTACAACTACATAAAAGTTTTTTCTTTTGTATATCTGTGTGTGCGTGCGCTCTCCCCATCCCCCACTTTGGAGTACCATTGAGATTTTAATAGTATTGAATATCTGATATTATGGATATTTGATCATCTGTGTTCCTTTAATGAGTGGCAGACGGGCGAGACATTTCCATCTGAAGCTTACTATGGGCTGGTGGGTGTACTGTATGAGCGAGTCTGTTTCAAACTCCAAACTGTTGCTTAGGATCCTTGAGCCACCAGGTGGCCCAGTAAGTCTATGGTTCAGGCTTTCTCTTGAGTGGAATTGGTTGGTCCAATTAGGATATTGCTTCAGGCTTATAATCTATTAGGATCAGCCCTGTGTACGAGTATTCTATTTAAGAAAGACTGATGCGACTATACAACTCCTTAAAACTATGAGGTAATCTGATAAGGACACACGTGAAAGGGCAATGTTCTCCTAATGCCATAACCTTACCGGAATGTCCTCTTTTAAGAGAATTAAATGTCACAACCTGTTCAGGGTGTCTGAGAAACAATTAGTAGGAGTGCTTGTGCTTAAAATTCTCACATGCAAGCATAGACGGAAGGAAATACTGAACATCAAAGTGACATTTTTTCATGTCTCTATCTCAAAATACTGATTAAGTATTAGTACACTGTCATCATTACCACCTGAGACCTACATGTGTGTGTGTGTGGTGTGTGTGTAGGGTACCAGCTCAGGGAAATGTAATACGGATCAAGGGGTTTATGTGTATCACAGTCTGTCTAGCCTGATGCATGTGTTTGCATTAACCTCCATGTCCTCTGTCCTCTCCCACAAGTCTCCTCTTACCTCCTTTGCGTGATGTGTGTGTGTGTGTGGAAACATAACAGAACGACGGCTGGAGAGACAGGATGTGTTTTGTGTATGAATGATGAATATTTTATTTGGCGGTCACCCGTCTTTCACTGATCAAATACACACTGTTGAACCAGGCATCTCATTCGCCTCCTCCTTTCTGTCCTTGAACATACTCTTTCCTTCAAGCGCCTTTGTCATCCACCACCTTTCTTTGTCTCTCTCTGTCAGTATCCCTCCATCTGGCTCTCTTTCAATTCCTTCATTCTCTACGTGACATCTCTCTCATTCGGCCTCTCTTTCCTCTGTCCCTTTCGTTCCTTCTTCCTCGCACTCTCTGCCTATAAGGCTTTCTCTTGTGACTCTTGTGCGAGTCAATATGATGCTCCGGGTGGGGTTGACACCTGTCAAATTCTCTGTGTGTGTGTATGTGTATGTGAAAATTAGACACTTGTTTGCTTACTGCCCTAGCTCGATATGTCTGTAACACGTGGTGCACATTACACTATGTAACTAATGAAGCTTAAAGAACAAGCGATACATTGAGATCCACGGACACACACACATATGGGTTGGAGGGATTCCATTGCCGCTGTAATCAACTCTATTTCCCTGTTCGCACAACAGCACTGCCTAATTTTCAACTGTTCTGTGCAGTTTTAGCACTAAAGAGCCAGTTCTCCAAATCTGTCTGTTCCACTGTAGCAGTACAACCCTGCAGGTCTGGAACAAAAAAATCACTGTGTGCCCTAAAAGTCTCCATTTGTAGTGGAAATTAGCATTTTAGCAACTTAGCAGAACGGCTTCCATAATTTAATTTTACATTCTCTATGCATCCAGTATCCGCACACATGCTGTGTGTAGGGTCACAGGAGTCCTAAACCCTAGAGGAACTGGATGAGGTCACAATTCATCACAAGGCACCAACACACACACATACACACACAATCACACACACAATCATACACCACGGGCAACTTGGAAATGCCAATCAACCTCAGCCACATGTATTTGGACTGTGGGAGGAAACCAGAGTACCTGGTGTGTGTGTGTGTGTGTGTGTGTGTGTGTGTGTGTGTGTGTGTGTGTGTGTGTGTGTGTGTGTGTGTGTAAAGCATACTTTTTCAATAAAGTTACATTTCGCTTAAAAATAAGTGATTTCCCATATGTATAGAAACCGTTAAAACACCCTGGATCAACATCAGGGGTTATTTCATCACCATGACAACAACCTAAACGAGTTTTCCTCATGACAAATATAATGAGATGTGAAGTGTGCATGCTGTGTGGAGCAATTTGCTAAATTAAATACTGCACCCATGACTCAGTCAGGGAAGAAACAACCTTTTTCAGGGGCCGTTTAATGGGAGCTTTTAAAAGATATCCAATCTTGATCAAATCTGCAGAATTCAAGTGTTTCCATCCATTCACCTATACAGTACCTCTCATCCTGTGTAAATAATAATCCTGTGAAAATAATACAAATAATAATAATAAGAAAATATATATACACAGTATATACACACACGAAGGTACACTTATTTTTGTACTGCAGCTTTTAAATGTAGTTAAGTATTTTTTTGAGTATTTTTT
>JAQMYK010000033.1:8365521-8377651 GCA_030014345.1 Clarias buthupogon
GTATTTTTTTGAGTATTTTTTTTTTTTTAAACATATTTTTCTTGTTTCTAAATTAACTTTTTGTTTCGGAATTAGCTTATCTTAATGGCAAAACTTGCCTTAGCATGCCTATTCAAACATTCTTGAAAGAGAGTTCTTGACTTCTGGCAATGCCAAAGAGAATATTATAAAAGATAAATATATATATTTACTTAACAACAAATTGAAGCAAAGGTAGAGAACTTGGAGGTTGGAAAAAGGCCGGGGTTGATGCGAGAGAGAGAGAGAGAGAGAGAGAGAGAGAGAGAGAGAGAGACAGACAGAGAGAGAAAGAGACAATCATACACACAGAGAGAGAGAAAGCATGCACC
Source organism: Clarias buthupogon (assembly GCA_030014345.1). NCBI lineage: Eukaryota > Metazoa > Chordata > Actinopteri > Siluriformes > Clariidae > Clarias > Clarias buthupogon. The sequence goes on from JAQMYK010000033.1 coordinate 8,365,872, forward strand.
AATCACCAGGGTTTGGCAGGATCAGGAATGTAGAACTAACACAAGGTCATGACCAGAACATCAGCAAATAGAAACGTCAGACATGAGGGGCAGTTTGTATACCATGCAATGAGCAGCAGATTGAAAGAATCTTAAATAGGGTGTGTAAGTGTGTGCAGGTACGAGTCAGTAATCAGGGGAGCTGCTCCGGATAAGCCAGGAGATTGAGTCCGCTTCGGTCATGTCTGTATGCTGTTCTGAGCCCTGGGATATGGATCTGACAGAGAAACCTTATTTTTATATGAGCTTTTGCTTACTTGAGCATATTAAAACCTTTTACTGAGGTAGCCTCATGGGCACGCTTCATCAGATTCTACACTGCAGTCTCAAGACTTACATATTAACACACAACACAGAGATGTTATACCATTAAAATACACTTGTGTTACATGAGAAGATCATACAAACTGGCAGGGTTCCACTTTGATCATTGCTAAACTAGGTCTAAAGCCATTAGCTGAATTAATTAAAAAGAATCTCAATGAAAGAATTTTCATGACAGTCTAAAAACAAGGGACAAAAAACCCCAAAAGGTTTAAAATCCTTTTTAATACAATTAAGAGCACAAGTATTACATTTTGATAAAATGGCCCAATGAATGTTCTCTAGTTTATTCATAGAAAAAGAGTTTTTTAAGTTTCATGTCCTATATCATTGCTATATCAAAGGGCATAAGCCATTTGCATGTTCCATGGAAATTCTGGGAAACAAAAGAGAAGGAAGGGTACCATAGGAAGTATTGCCAAAGAAAGAGAAGCCTGGGAAGCTTCACACGATTAAAGGATCATGTCAGGAAACCCTAATACTTCATATTAAACTACTGATTGAACTGCAAATCTTGCTTACCAAACACCCATTTGCATATACTTTTTGATAATTGTCTCAAACAGAAAATTGCCCACATTGTTGCAGAAAGATTGCAAATTCAAAATCAATGACGACTGGAAGTGTGGAGAGCAAAATCGACCATGGGTGGGTGGGGTGAATTACTGTCTCAGCACTGTCTGTCACAGTGATTGCAGCCAATCACTGCTGTCTGTGAGCATCTACAGTATGGTCAGACAGCTTCTTTCTCTCAATTCTTTTTACAGAATTCTTCAAATTTAGACCATTTAATGTTTGTAAGGTTCCCTAAAACATGGAAAAATGCAAATTGATTCTGAATTAAAAACTGTCCTATCAATTCAGTTAATTAAATTGAGCAAGAAGAGATCAATTCAATTGCTTAATCGATTAAATCGGACAGATCTAGTGTTAGGCTTCATCCTCCCTACTCTGTAGCTGTTGCATGGTAGTGTAGGGCTAAATGAGCAGGTGGGCATGTGACCAAATTAGGGAGGTCCAAGTTAACATTATCTTGACTAACTTGATTAAGTTGACCGTGTCAGAATAAAAATATTCCTTCTGTGTATCTTTGACCCCAAATGGGGAGGAACATTATGTGAAATTATGAGTTTCCAAAAGGGAAAATTTAGCTTCCATTACTGATTTTTAAGCTCAGCAAGCACAACAAACTTAAGTCTTTATTTTCATACACTTGGTCTCAGGCTGAGGACGGCACTGACTGGCCTTCCATTTGACGCATAGTAAAGCACCTACACAGTCATAGATGAAGCTGAATTCTTGTAACTACTCTCAAAGTTGTTGAAACACCCTTCATTTACTGTTACACTCCTGACAGATTAAACAAATCACAGTTACACTTTTACCTCTCTATCTCTCTCTTTTTCTCTCGCTTCAGCCCAGACGAGCCCCCAAACTGTGGCGGACACTCCAAGCAATTCTTCCCTTTATTTAAATTTTACAGTAATATTATGATAAAATGCTTTGAGCATGTAAACAATCATCAGATCAACATCCAAGTAAACACTTAAGTTAGAATCTCTAATCGTAATAATTAGATTGAAGAAGTATTGCCCTTGTACAGGTAAAGTTTTTTTATTCCAGTTTGGATTACCTTATTCACAAGACTTCTAAATTACAACCATGAATAGGTTTATTAGTATAATAAAATTATTATAGCATATATATAACTATAATAAATTGCAATGCCGCGTTGCAACAAAATTAAAAACCTCACTCACACCCACCCTGGCCTTTCTTCAAGAAAATCCTAAAGGTGCTTTGAGAACCAGGATTTTAGACAGAGCAATAAAAATGTTTTCAATTACACCTGATAAAACCTAAACACTTCCACTCAGTACCGTGATGCTTAATGTATTTTATGTTTCATCATACAATGGCTGTGTAAAGTACCACAGAAATGATATCATTCTTTCTAGGTCTAGTAACACTTAATCCAAAGTGCACCTTTAATTCCGCTATCTATAACCTTTAATCCTTGTGAGTGAAAGATGGTTTCGAGTGAGCCAAATGGAGGCCATCAAAATGTCCCATCAGTGTCAGAATGTCCTTGGGTGCACATTTGCTTTGAACAAGAAGAGTAAAAATAGCACACGGGCACATGAGCGCATGCTCACACACATCTATACACACACACACACACACACACACACACACACACACACAGAGGCACACAAGCACAAGCTACACACATGTATGTACAGTTTCTTTGCCTTGCTTCTAGTTTTTTTTCCTAACTGAAGAGAATGAAAGTTGAATATTGGTGAATGAAAGAGAGAGAGAGAAGGAAATGTAAAGTGGTGATGGCTGTGAGTTTTCTAAAGGCCAGGGCACTGAGGTTTGTCTATGCCGAGGAGTTTAAAGCAAGAGAAAAGTGAAGACTGAAATACTTTTGGAGTACCGCATGACAAATGTGTGAGTGAGAAAGAGTGAAAGGGAGGAAGCTGTGAATGTGATGCTCATCCAGCACTCTTGCTACTACGTCTTTTCCTTCTGTTTCATCACTTCTTCATGTTGTCTCCTGAACTCTCCCCTTAATCACTGCGTTATTTTCCCTTCACACTCCTTTGCCCCCACCGTGATGTATATCATTTTTTCCCCTGTCATAGTGCCAGTCTTCTCCTTTTCAGCCACCACTCTGTGTGTATCTCTTTCTTCTTTATTCCCCTGTCATTTACATATCTATATCTTTCAAATTATCTCTTCATTTTGTCCTCCCCAGCTCCTGCCGACTCGGCACTCCGTGAGCGAGCTCTATGTAAAATACCTATCTTTTCCTTTTCCGTGGGTTTCTCATTTCCCTCGTTCCTTATCTCCTTGCATTGACCCCCTTCATCTCGCTCTCTCCCTGTGACACCCCGCAATGCTCCCTCATTTCCCTCTATCTATCCGTCTCTCCACAAAACTCCCTTCCTTTCTCCTTTCCTACCTATAGCACAACATTTGATATTCAGACTGGATTTTTTATTTTTTTATCTGCCTGGTTTGTCCCAAAACAACTCCCGCCAGTCGGCAGAATGGAGTTGCATGATAAAGGCAGATCAAATATCCCAACCTGAACAAACTGTATCAGCAGGACAATCACGCACACACACACACACACACACACACACACACATACACACACACACAGAAAATTGTTACCATCCTGTTGCATTTTTAAATCTATTTCTCTTCTGTCACACTTCCTATTTGCACCTCCCTCTGTCTCTGTCTCTCTCTCTCTCTCTCTCTCCCTCCCTCTCTCTCACCCCATCCCGCTGCATCTCTTTTATTGGATTTTGAAAGCAAGCACACCGGACTAATTAAAGTTCAACACAAGTGTGTGTGTTTTGTGTATGAATGTATGTGTGTGTGTGAAGTGTGAGAACTTCTAAAGTTGGGGCGTGTTAATGTTTGCTTAGGGGTCAGTCAAAAAATAATGACTCCCCTTTCTTTTTTTCAAGCTCCGTAAAACCCTCCCATCAGCAATCTCCCAGAACTCTTCCTCTGAGATACACGCGTGTGTTTTATGGCCTATAAAATGCTGTAGGTTGCTGCAGTTTTTTTTACAATTTTTTTATATGATGGTTTGTTACGAGTCCACCTCGGTATGACTAAGCTTTCTCTTACTTCATTTGTCTCTCCTTACTTTCAAACCCTTTCTGTCTCTCTCGACAGTCCTTCACATGTCCACTTTTATGTGGTGAGGAATCAGGAAAAAGGATTGAAAACAACCTTTGGGAATTTGGGTATACTGGGTATAAAACAAAAAAGTTATCTAGACATATATAAGACATACTGAGAAAAAATACATCACCGGGTTATAAAGTGGTGTTCCTTAAAGTAGAACCATTACACAAAATTAACTTTTGAAATCAGTAGTTAATAGTTTTCTCATATTTTTGTTTTAGCCTGGGTTTAAACAAGCTGATTAGCTTTTCCTCCTAATATGACCTCATATAAGAAGAGCCCCTATCCTACCTAGCTGAGTTGCTTAGCTCTGTTGTAGCTCATTTACATAAACGCTTAAATGGCGTGTTCGGAGGAGGAGTGAAACAGAAGGGAGCTTGAGTTATATATATAGTATATATATGGAGCGTTAACTGACGGCCCTTGGGAGAGATCTGAGAACCTGAGACCTGTGTTAAAGACTTGATAAAGAAAAAGTAACTGGGACTTTTAAATCATAAACACACTGCACAGGGTATATAAATAGGACTGATCAGAAATTAAGGATCTCTTCTTCGTCATGCATGATTAAAAGCTTTTATAAAATATATATATGATTTCCGATAATTAATAGTTAGCACTTAGTCTCCTAAAGTGGAACGTTTTTTCTCATAAAGAAATGCCTACTGACAAACTAGGGTACAAACTAGGCTACTACTGTAAATCTGACCTGTAAGCTGAAATAAGATGCTGGGACTAAACATACACCTATCTTACATTTCATCCTATACACAATACGCAGTTGTTGCTTGGCACATCCTGTGTAAAGTCAAGCTGATACATTATACACAACTATCTGTGTGGATGCAGTGGTTGCACAAGAAGCTTTGTTCACACACTCCCTTGCGCACCTTTTTTTTTTTTTTTTTTTACTTCTGGAAAATGAAAAGCAATCTCAGCTAGATGACGAGTTCCCCTGTTGAAATATAAAGTGTTTATTGTTTATTCTGGGACTCATAGTCCTCGCTCGAGACGCTAAGCATGCAGATCGGTTCTTTTGAAAACTTTCCCCATCACAAAGCTGTATGAGAAATTCACAGCCTTATACGTTTTAATCTTTACAAGATGCTTGGGTATTCAAATCAGCAGGTTTTACAATAAAAGAGTAAATTGGTTTGTTGTGAATACTTAAAAATTGTCCAGAACAAGGGCTATGCATGAGACAACATTTTAGTTTATTCACTTTATTGTTGCACCATGCACATCATTATTGACATTCAATTTTACATGGTTTTACACTGAAAACTGAAACCCGGAGAACTCGAGGCACAAGGCGGGGGACACCACAAATGGGTGCGAACGCAAACACACTTACGTACACGATCATACAGCACGGGCAATTTTGACCAAAACACCAATCAGCCAAAACCAAATGTCTTTGGACTGGACGAGGAAACAGGAGTACAGGAGGAAACCTGTCAATCATTGGGAGAACCTGCAAACTCCACACACACAGACCAGAGGTGAGATTCAAACCTTCAAACCTGGAGGTGTGAAGCAACATGCCTCAATGTGCAAGGTAATGTGCTAGTGATTTCATTTGATTTGATGTTTTTATTTAATTATGTCAGACTTAAGTTGTAACTATATTTTCTGATTTGCAGTCGGGAGCTTTTTGTTGGCTGTGGCAATCATCAAAATTCCATACTAATATGAAGTAAATATATTACATAAAATAGTACATATTCTCATGTGACCGGCATTTTCACTGTTGGTGCTGCTGCTCAAACGGGCAAAATGTGACCCTGAAAACATCAGCGTACTGTATGTGAATGCTAACCAGTGCAGGAGAACAAAAACACATTACAATAAACACTTTCAAATCAATCACATTATTTTTTGAATGGTAGTTTTGACAAATCAGTTTAAAAGTTTCGTCCCAGATTCTCTTTTGTGACCTGCCTAGTATGTTTACTACAGTGCTGTAGAAAAAAAAGTATTTGTCCCATGCTGATTCTTAAGTTTTTAGCATATTTTTCACACTTAAATGACTGAGATCATCAAACAAATTTTAATATTACACAAAGATCACTTGGTTTATGCAGCAGGACAATGATCCCATCTCTGAATGGCTAAAAAACTAAAACAAATAAATAAAAAGTAAGGGTTTGAAGTGGCCTTGGCAAAGACTTAAATTCGACTGAGATGACCTTAAACAATGTGGCTGAATTAAAACAATTCTGCAAAGAAGAGTGGGTCAAAATTCCTCCACAGCAACCCAGACTCATTGCCAGTTATCATTAACGTTTGATTGCCGTTGTTTCCGTCAAGGGTGGCACAACCAGTTGTTAGATTTACGGGCAGTTCCTTTTTTTTTTTTTTTTTAACAGAGGGTCATGTAGATTTGGACAGCTTTTTCCCTTTGTATGATGATTTGAATCATTTATGTGCAGCAAATAAGCAACTTACTTTTTGACGGCACTGTACAGTATATACTTTTTTCTCTCATACGCTAACATACAACCATACAAACATAAATACATGATTGGATTCTATCATGCATCATTAATAAAAGTTCTCCTTCTGCCTTGACGGATATGAGAGTGGCCTACGAGTCTACACTCAAAAAAGAGGCTTTTAAATGGCTTTTACGTCCAATAAAATTAAGTCCGGCTAACGCACAATGGGTAAAATTATCGGAATAGCCTGGTATCTGCTGACATACAGTACGTCTTTCATCACTAAGGTTCGACTAACTGATGTAACTTGTCAAACATGTCGCTAACTGTTTTGATGCATGCAATCAAAATTACTGGCAATTTGCCTTTCCGGCGGTTGTTGCGTTAATCTCTCGCTGTCTTACATTCTCAGGGCGTCAATCTGCTGTCAATCGAGCGTCTGTTCGGCTCTAAGATTTGGCAGTTATTTCTCACTGACCATCAAATATCGACCGCCAATCTTTAATATGTCACCTGACAGTCGTATTTGTTTTGGCCAAATGACGGATGTTTACATCGTCTGCCACTCAGCCATTGTTGTCTGATGTGTTGCCAATGTAAAAGTGAAAGTAGATTTTTTTTTTCAATGGGTTAAGCGTTTGTCGGCAGCGATACACATCCAGCAAGGATCGATCATTGACGGCCCTTCTTTTCGCAAGTATAGAATAAGGGTGACTTTACATATTGTATCAAATTAAGTAAGTTAAGCCTTTATTTGTCAACAAATTACCGTACAATTAAATTCTTTCATTTCCATTTACATTTGTGGCATTTGGCAGATGACCTTATCCAGAGCGACTTACATTTTTTAACTCATTATACATCTGAGCAGTTGAGGGTTAAGGGCCTTGCTCAAGGGCACATCATACCTGTATGGTGGTGCTGGGGCTTGAACCACCCACCCTTCTGTTCAGTAAACCAGGTCCATAACCTGCTGAGCACAGTGGAGTAGTGGTTAGCACTGTTGCCTCGCACCTCCTGGGTTGAAAATTCAATTCCTGTCTCTGCTCTGTGTGTGTGTGTGTGTGTGTGTGTGTGTGTGTGTGTGTGTGTGTGTGTGTGTGTGTGGAATTTGTATGTTCTCCTTGTGCTTGATGGGTTTCTTCTGTGTACTACTTGCTAGTTGTGTGTGTGTGTGTGTGTGTGTGTGTGTGTGTGTGTTTTGTGAGCCCTATGATGGATTGGCACTATCCAGGGTGTACTCAACCTCGTGCCATAAGTCTCCTGGGATAGGCTCCAGGCCCCCGCGACTACAGTATGTACACAGGATAATTGGTATATATGAATGTATGTAATTCTATTTAATGAGACAAAGACATATCAATTTACGTTTTGTTAAACTTTCTTGACTGGAAATTCTCTATTCAATTTAAATGTTTAAATAAAAATCTTTTTTTTTTTAGTCTAGTTGAAAGCATGGGATGAGGGGTGTGGGTTTTAGACGGGTAGGTTAGATTAGGTTACTTTATACTTTATTTATATCCGGAGATACATTTGTTATGCAGTTAAGTGATAGTAGTGACTATCATTATTATGTTCTTGATATAATAGACCTAGGTACTGTACATCTTATTCAACACAGTTAAAACAGTGGGAACAAAGCGGTTTTAAAACCACTTTGTACTGCACCGTGGGACTAAAAACCTCTATCCAGAGGGAAGAAGCTGAAACTCACTGTGCAAAGGGTGGAAATCATCATTTAAAATAGATGGAACCATCCGCTCTGTCTCGTATACAGGGATGTTAGGTACAGCTGTGACTCACCAACCAATCAATTAGACCATAACAATCTGGTTTTACAGACGGTATAATATATTTCTGTCCTGCAACTTCAAGAATCATTCTTGAGTCACATGTCACTTTCGTGTGGAAAAGTGTGTGCGTGATATCTCGTAGCCCTGTAAAAGTGATCAAGTCAGATAAACATTCCACTGCATATCATACGGTGTGTGGTTTTGTACGTGACAAACAAAATTCGAATTTAAATGAAATTTGAGGTCTCGTAATATAACTGGAGTAAATCATGGCAGTGTGAGATTGCACAGGGATGATTAAACTGTTACATGGTACAAACCTGTCCGTTCCTGACATTAACGTTTTTGGACATCAACGCACAGAATGATTTCAGATCATACACTCTCGTCATCTTTCATATTCAGATTGAAGAGTGTGTGGGTCATATTATAATACCTGTTAAATCCTGCAAGTGAGAATGACAAATCCTGAACATCACAAGTACATCTATGAAAATAATCTCCCTCTCTCTCTGACCTTCTTCCTTTCTTGCCTGTCTGTGTTTCTCTGTATGTAACCCATGAGAGCAAGGCATTGTGGGAGAGAGGAGCTTGCTTTTAAAGTGATGGAAGTAAAGGAGACAGTGTGAGTAAATAAGGTCAGTCTGACTCTTTCTCCTCCGGCCTATGCACTGGCCTACACTCCGACTCATCCTCTGTTTGTCGGCATGTGTGTGAGTGTGTGTGCATCATGTGTGACCTTTGCAACTCAGGAAGAATCACCTCCTTGGCACATTAAACCTCATTTATATTGTATGCATAATTTTAGAACATTCACAGAACTGGAGAGTTGCCACACACATACACACACGCACACACAGGTGATAAGTGTTCTGACAAATCTTGTTTAATCGTTACAGCTATTAAATATTCGAAGGTTCTCCTTTCTGTAATTATTACATAAATGAAATCCAAGTATACAAAAAAAAAGTTTATCTGCGACAGACTTATTTCTCAGAATCAGGTGACAATCATTTCAGCTCAATTTTGTGATGTCTTTGTATTATCACAAGACAAGAAGCAGTGTTTGTTACTTTCTGCTCTCGGTGGCGGCAGCTTCTTCCGCTCAGTTTACTGTAGTGTTTAATGTATTAAAAAAAGAAACAATTAGTGGGGGGAAAAAAGTATAACCTCAATTTCTTCCTTCCCCATGATGTCGTTAATCATCAAGACACACTGTGTGAAGATGGCTTCTTTAGTTTTGCACTGGATCTCTCTGAGGCTAATGTTGCTTAAAAGTAAACATACTCCACAAAGCTAAAAACTGTATCTCGAAGCCGTATCACATCCGTTTGATTTGTATGCTGCACACGCAGCTTATTCAAAGACAGAACAGGAGCTCAGATGATACTATAAATATTTTTGTATATCTATTACAGTTTAATTGGTCATTAATACGGATGTTAGTAAGGACATGTCTTGGCTGATTGACACCATTGACATGAAGAGACACTGCGACTTTTGTGAAATTGCAAAAAAGAAAGAAAAAAAACATGAATTATACTACTGGGAATGCTACTCAGTATTGTTACACTCTATCTAGAATTCACAGCAGATCCGGAGTGCAGCCGCGTGCATGACACACTTCACTGTAAGACGCACACGCGCTCATGCCTCACAGGGCTCAAATGCTGGTTCGATGTCCTTCAGCTGTGTGTGATGCCACAAAAAAAAAGATTTGGAAACGTGTCGGGTGTTGCCTTTAGTGTGATCCAGTGATTAACTCCAAATCCTGAAATGTCACTCAGGGTAAAGATGCTACAAATATGCAGGGAAAAAAAAAAAAAAGAAATAGATGGAGCATGAAGAAAGATGGGAGACTAAAGACATGCATGTTCTGAGCAGAGATAAGCTCATGTGAGCTCTTCATAAATCCTTTTCTTATTGCCACATATCCAGAGGACTGTGCAAAAGTCTTGGGCTACCTCTCATTTTTTAAATTAAATGAGTCAAAAGTTTGGACACACCTTCTAATTCAGTGCTTTTTGTTTTTCGTGATTTATTTTCTACATTCAAGAACAACACTGGAGATTTCAAAATTATGAAATAACACATACGGCATTAGGCATAAGACACGAAGGAACAATTATTTCAAGAGCAGTATTGTTGAGTGCATTTGCAAAACCCATCAAGTACTATGATGAAACTGGCTCTCATGAAGACCTTCCCAGGAAGGCAAGACCAAACCGTACTTCCATTGCAGAGGAGAAGTTCATTTAGAGTCACCAGCCTCAAAAATCAACAATTAACAGCATCTCAGATTGAAGCTGTCATGAAGGCTTAACAGAGTATCTTTTTACAATGTAGAAAAAGAAAATTCAGGAAAGACAACTGATTATAAGGTGTGTTTAAACTTTAAAGAAATGAAAGAAATGGGAACAAATGTTTTACTGTAACCTCAGCGTCGACCTCATTTCCCCTCTCATCTGTTTCAACCACTCAGTATTCAGCATTACCCGTATACAATACTAATCACCGGCCTGATCATCATTTCTCACTGGTTCATGCCTTTAGTTAGATGTTTTTTATGCTTCAATGATTCATAGGTTACTGTGTGGCATAACAAACAAAAACATTCAATTTTCCGTCCAGGGACTGAACTGAAAATGAGATGCAAAAACCTGCCAAAAAAGAAAAAGTCTTAGGAATCCTACATTAAAATACTACATAAAAAATACAAGAACTTGGCGCTTTGCACCGTGCTGTAAGTCTTACAGGTCTCTTAAATGTGTCCCTTCATTTTAAAGCTGAAATGCATCTCAGATCCCGCATTCTAGTCTCGAACGACCGTTTGCAGAAATGCATTTTTCTAGACAATCAGAATGCAGAGACTAGAAAAGCCTGGGGTAAAAATTTTCCCTTTTTCACCCATTCAATGTCTGGACCTTATTATGCCTTAAAACATTTTCCACCTGTTTTAAGGCATTCCACACCGAGATATTTTCTAATGAACAAACCAATTGGTTAAAATGTTTTTTTTTTATGGCAGCCAAAATATTTTCTACTGTATATATACTGTTAAAAACAAATAAAGTGAATACTTAGTCCTGGTTTGACTTGAACCATGCATACACATATGAGAGGCATTCAAGTCAAACTGGGACAAAGTGTTCCCTTTATTTTTTTGAGCAGTATATTTAAGCAATTTTATTCAAAAATAACGTCCTGAATGTGCAGCACTATAAAAGGTAAAACACAACTAAGAGGTGAATAATGCTATGTAAGCTGTTAATGGTCACTAATCTACCCATCTTTAACCAAGATAGACTGGTAATGTACAGTAGCTCCATATCAGCTGCACTTTTTGTATATCGTGAAACAGAATAAAATTACTATAATTAAAAAAGTATTGCAAAATAACATTCATTCATTCATTCATCTTCTATACCGCTTTATCCTATGATCAGGGTCGCGGGGGGCCTGGAGCCTATCCCAG
>JAQMYK010000033.1:8377751-8388817 GCA_030014345.1 Clarias buthupogon
CCGGAGTACCCGGAGGAAACCCACCAAGCACGGGGAGAACATGCAAACTCCATGCACACAGAGACGGGAATCGAGACCCAGACCCCTGGAGGTGCAAGGCGACAGTGCTAACCACTACACCACCGTGCCGCCCTGCAAAATAACACTCATATCCAAAAACAACTAAACAAATCTGTTGCTACTGAAATTGCATTAAAAAATAAATTCTCTTGAGACCCAAGCTGGAGGTCTTATCACCTTCTTTTCCTCTGGAATATTTTAAACATCAAAAATAACAGAACAGATGAATCCGAAGTGCGGCTAAAATATGCTTAATGATCAAATATTTTATTTTTATAATATCCCATTAATAATTAAACTTCCTGATATACTCAGCTCTTAGTAAGTATAGTGAGGAGTTTTAAAAATATAAAAAATAATAATAACAATAATAAATAGCGCCTGTTTTATACTGCCATGCCTGCGTGTTTGGGAGCATGTGAGGGTGTTTTGTGTGGGAAGTCAACCCGCTGTCTGCCTCTATTCCTGCATGTGATGTGTGGACTAGGGTCAGAAAACCAAACTAAACACACTGAAAGTGATTTACTACCGAAAGTCTGTATAAATAAAGAAGAATCAGTAGATGTAGCTCCTCATCAATACTATGTTTTTAGTTATTAAAGGTGACCAGATTGGGATTATCAGATTGTCTACTCAGACAAAGAAAAATGAAAGGAAAGATTGGATATCGTCTTTTAAAAATAATGGGTTATTGATCCTAGGTGCATTCACTGTTACACCCTGTATTACTACTAATAGACATTATTATTAATAAATTAAGTACTCGGTTCATACACTTTTCCATGGCTTTTTTCAATGTCTTGAAAATAAATTGTTAAAAGTCGATACAAAAACAGTTTTCTGTTCCACTGCATTCAGGAAACAAGTACGAACGTGTTATGGCACCATTACAAAAATGTACCTTGTATAGAAGAACCAGCTGTTATTATCTTGCAATCATCCTTTGGATATAGATGAACATTTCTTATCATTTTACAGATATTTCGGTTGCTTTTCTCTCTTGCTCAGTCACACACTCAATACAAGATCTGGTCTGATAAGCTGGGTGAGCTGTTAACCAGACTTTCACCAGACTTTAACCAGACCAGGTCATTTGGCCTAGCTATCACCGGGTAGACAGTCATTTATTTATTTCTTCTGAACATAAAGTAGGTCCCTGTGAAGTGATATATGTGGGTTTGATCGTATACAAATTTGAAATGGATGTTTTCTAATGAACCAAAATGACCTCCTGGCCTAAATATACTGACAGATTGAGTGAATTTGAAGAGCATTTACTTTAAACCTCTACTATAAAATAAATTTTCTTAAAATATGTTCTTTTACATTTATTTTTATTTTTTACGGGTGTTCAAGTCAAACTGGGACTTCCAACTTCTTGAGGATGAAGGTATTAAACTGATTGACATGTGCAGAAGACGAGTGGAGCCCCTGATCCTTGAAAATCGGTGGACAACTTGTTCCCTCCTTGCGGAAAAGACGCATCTGTGGGAACTGTACACACAATCATTCACCACACCACTTGCACACTTTGCTGTGTTACAGTTCTGACTTCACTCCAAGCCTTTTCCACATGTTTGCATCATTAAAGGAGTACCTGGGAGGCCAGCGTTTTAGATGTGAAGTGGGATCATGACTCTGATCCTGTCTCTGGCGTACTGAGGAAACTTTCTACATTGATGGCATACGTACATTAGTGTAGACGTACAGTATATATAATGAAGGAGATATAAAGAACTAGAAGGAGAGAAATAAAGGTAGTTTTTACTCTCATAACTTTGTTCTGTTATCCTGCAAGTTATAATCGTAAGTTGCGCTTTAACTTGAAAGCCCTGCCCCACAGTGTATCACTAAACTTGATGGATGATGCAGATGAGTTTTAAATTTAAAGATTATAAAACCATTAAGCTCTTTTTACCTAAATAATGTACATTATTATGTGTTTGGTTTGTTACTTATTTATTGAAGGTGATTTTGTAGAAACATACTGTAAGTTGCCGTGCTTGTGTAGGAGCTTATTGTTCCCAGTCAGTGTGTAAACGCCGCACCCCTACAGTGCCCATGTGGCAGGTTAACCTGCTTTCTGAAAGAGCTGCTGAGTAACTTTCTGTTACTTTTTTATTTTTCTTTTTTAAACTTTTTTTCAAGTTCGGAAATTTTCATGGCCGTGGTCTGATCTGATATGTACTGTAGTTGTGTGTTTTTTTGCCAATGCCAACATCCTTTCATAATAATATACAATAAGTCTCCTACATTCGAAGATACGAACAGCGTGCGCACATGTTCAATAGCAGAAGTTAGATCACATTGTCACATCACACCATATCAGCGTACATTGTGACATGTGTGCAGTGTGCATCCCAGGATGTCCGGAAGCAAGCGTAAAAGTAGCGGCGATAAAGCTGGTACTGCTAAGAAGCTCCAAGAAATAACGATAGGGACAAAAGAGAACATAATTGAGAGAACGGAGCAAGGCGAAAAGATGGGAGACACTGCTTGTTCTTTTAACATGAATCGTTCAACCAAATTCTAAAGAAGTTGACAAGTATAGCCTGAAGAATGTTTGTTGGACTTACGGACAAATTGGCCTTAAGAACGAGCTCTTTGAATGGAACTTGTTCCTATGTTGGGAACTTACTAGTCTATTTTTTATTATCTTCTAAACAAAGCAAACCAACAAAAAAAAATCTAATTAAAAAACACTACCTATACAATTACTGTGCTCAGATTTTTAAATGTAAGTGTTTATGAGCGTTTATATTGATTTGACTTTTTCGAATCCGGCCGTAAGTATAAAATTACAAAAGCCCAAATTTGACTTTCAAATATGTTCAAATATGATATAACATCAATCGGCACAGAAATATAAACCAACCTTAATTTTTCTTTTTAATTTTAACACAATCAGATCTAACAGACACATGCACTATCTCTGCATGAATTTTAACACTGCTTTGTTCCGTTTCTTCAAAGCTCTAAAGCTCAGAAGAACTATTAGTGGAGCAGCGGCTCTCCTGCGCCTCGGTGCTACAGTCATGACCTGCAATGCGATTCCGATCTACACAGCCTGTTAGAAGCGCAAGCAACAACTTGCCGGAACATCCCTTAACACCCTACCTGTTCTCAGCACTACAAATGAAATTAGGCTTCTCTGTTTTCAGTGTGAGTCAGCAGGATCCCTGATCCCCAGCTGTTTTCCCACAATCCCTCAGTTTGTATGCAGATGGAGCTGTTCGGACTCTAAGGGGCTGCGATCGGCTGAATCCAATGGGGCGGAGAGGAAACCGAAGCTGCGTGTTAAAGAGCATGTGAAATATTCATGGAGACGAAAAAAGAGAACTTTGGAGCTGGAACTTCGTATTAATACCCCAATGCTGTGCAGCATGGAGGAAGAAGATGGACACACATGCACATGCACTCACTCACTCATCGTCTATACCACTTTATCCTGTATACAGGGTAATGGGGGGCCTAGCATCTATCCCAGGAGACTTAGGGAACAAGGCGGAGTACACCCTGGATGGGGTGGCAATACATCGCAGGGCACATAAACACACTCACGCCCTCATTCAAATTCAAATGGTGAAGACAGACATAGTGGAGGTCTAACAAAGGTATGGTTTGCAAAAACAGTAATTAATAATTTCTCCATTCGTTACAATACATACATGTATCAGCCTGCGAAAGCTTGTCAGGACGCGAGAGTTGAAACGTGGTGTAAAACTTTGACCAAAATTTATTTCTCTAGCAATAACGTATATACATTTATGTTCTCTATATTTTAACGATGCACTAAATGGATTAAACGCAGCATGCCTCAAGATGTTTAAAATCTAGCCAGTTCATTCTAAATTCTAATTAAACATCGACTATTAAAATGTCTAAGATGCCCGTCCTTATAACAGAGCGACGAGCACTTGCAGATTCTGTACAGCAAACAAAGTTTTGAAACAGAAAGCAATGGGGCGACGTTCGCGTGAACACTGATGAGTGAAAAGGGGGCGATGAGGCTTGTGTTTAAACGCCCCAAGCATTTTTCCTGTCAGGTGTTAAAACAGAGACTGATGTACATGAGGCTGAAAATTAAAATGAGAACTCATTTTCCAGTGTAAACACACTTTTGTAATTCTTGGGAATTTGTTGTTATTTTTTTTCCAGTAGATTAGCGCACTCATTGAAACTGGAAAACAAGCTTAAACGCCTTTTAAATTAATTTTTTTTTAATGAAATTTTGTTGAATTACGTTTCTTCTAGTTGGTAAACAGGGAACCGTATTTCCATTCTTGAATGATAGTAGGTTTTAGAAATACCGCAGTACTGTGCAGTCTATAGTAGACAGATAGATAAATAGACAGATACTTTATTAATTCTCAAGGAAATTAAAAACATCCAGTAGCAAGAATAGTGATGCAATAGACATGTAGTTGCACTAGCAAGAATGTCAAACCATGCTTCAACTGACTATATATACACCGTTCAGCCATAACATTATGAAATTAATAATATTGAGTATCCCCCCCTTTGGCCACCATAACAGTTATGCACTGTCTGTTCTGCCACCTTTCTATCACAACCAGCATTAACCTGTTCCTCAATTTGATCTACACTCACGCTTCTATTGGATCGTCCTTGTCAAAGTCACTCAAAGCCTTATGCTTGCCTTATTTTCTGCTTCCAACACACGAGCTTCAGGGTAAAAAAAAGTTTCACTTGCTGCTTAATATATCCCACCCACTTCCAGTCACCATTATAACGAGATATTAAAAATGTAGCTACTGTGAGAAGGGCCAAATTGTAACGCCTAGACAACTGGGTCAGAGCAACTCGAATAAGTATGGATAGTGTGGATAGACTAGTGCAGATTGAGATGTGCAAAAACCGAGATATAGGAATATAGGAATTAAAAGTGACAGCCGTGCAAAAAGTGAGTGGTGCCAGGCAAAGATAATGAAGGTCAATGTAGATTAGTGTACATGATGAGTGGGAGAAGTCTGCTACGAAGGGGAAGCTACATGAATAACTGAGAATGAGTATTATCTGAGGGAGGATCATGGACAACAACCCCGATCACGTCCCCAGGCACCGCAAAGAGGCGTTAAACAGTGTAGGACCCTGCGAGCAAAGGATTTCCTGAGTCTGTCTGTAGAGCTCTGTGATAGAAATATAAAGAAGAGCAAACAAAAACAAACTAAACAAAGTCAGTATTTGGTGTGAAACTGCTTTTAAAAAAAGAAATTGGCTCATATAATCGTTTTTTTCTGGGCTTCTTGGAGAACCTGCTACAGCCCTTTTGGAGACACTTGTTTCTGTTTTCATGGGTTACAGGACTTTTTTAAGCTTGTCTTAAATCAAAATTGAGGTTCATATAAGGTACATTACAAGAGGTATTGGTCCTGCTCCTGCTTTTCATGAAGTTTGTCACCTAAGTCATGAAATGTCTCCAAATGTGGTCCAAATTCCACAACCCTCTTCCAGCTGACACTCATATGAAGCTTCTACAGACCCACTGAGCTAAACTGACTTGCTATATGGCGTACGGTCACGGTCGGTGTACAGAGCAGGAAAATTAATAACAATCACGACCTATTGTAATGTAGTTATATGCATCTAATTTTTTATTTAAGACTGACTTTAAAAACCTGAACAATCCCTTTAAAACCTGACAGCCTTCATCGTGTTGGTTATTTTGCCTAAAAAGTGGTCTTAATATGTGATGCTCCTTACTTTTGTCCAAAGATTGTTTTTTTTTAATTAATTGTTGGAAAAATGTTAATTTGCTCACTTTGTAATAAGTCAGAAATCATCTTTTATACATAAAAAAAGGAAGAAGAAAAACATCTAGTAGAAAATTTGAGCATGTGAAGGGTTGGCTCAGCACACCACGCATATTTCTTGAAATTGAATAAAACCAAACGTCTTCATCTCGGCTCTCTAAAGGCAAAGAAGTCAATGCTGAACATAAAAAGAAAAGGATTTTGTCTTGCCGTGACATTTTGGCTGTCTTGAATTGAATGCATTGTTTTAGTCTTGCATTTTTCCAATCCATATATCCTCTCTCAAGGCTCAAGCTCTGTGGCCAATGTGTTTGCTCGGCATTACTACTCGCTAGGTCCGTAATTTACCTGACACATGAGCTCATGGGACTTATTATTTTTTATTTTTTTAAAAATGTTAAATCAATTAGTTTCGGCTTTCCGTAACTTCTACTAAACGCGGGTGATTTAAAGGTGTGTGTATAGCGAATTAAACGCGTGACGTTCTTCTTGGAACTGACCTGAATTATAGACCCTTTCTATTCGTTGTGCATGGAACGGCAAGTAGAAAGTGCTTAAGCACAGAAAACAGACAGTTCTGCATCATTACCAATAAAAACAGAGGGTTCTGGATCATTAAGAATAAAAACAAAGCGTTATGCTCCATTAGCAATAAATAACGGGGGGGTTTGCCTCATGTCATACTGAAACTCTAAACAGGATGTGCGTGTCAAAAGCACAAGGCTGGGTCTTCTTATATATAAACTCTTCTATCATATTTGCGTGTGCAGGAATGTTTTCAGTATTGAGGAGGCAAATATTAGATTGATTAGTTAGTGAGATTAAGCGCATGGCGTATGAGCAGATAAAAAGAGAGCACGCTCAGCATGAGAACCTGACAAGTAGAGGAAAGGTGTGTGCGCTTGCAGGAAAGAGGCACGGTGTTAGCCCGGTGAACATCATTAGGTTTAATCTGTACCTGACCGCTTTGACAAAGTGATGGTTAGTCCCTCTCTCCCTGTCTGGAAGCTGTTTATTCAGCCATCTGTGCCCCCTTCTCCCCTCTCCACCCCTGTCAGCTCTATCAATCTGTATTCCTGCTGCAGTCTCCCACGTTCGCTCTTCCCAATAACCTTTCAAATTAAAGCTGATTTCCCCATATGCTTTATTGCCGCGGATGTCCTGGGAGCTTTATTTCCGAGGCAATAACCTCTGACTCAGTCAGATCCATCTCTGGCTCGCCATCTATCTGGCTTTAATCTTCCTCTTTCCTGCTCTCTCTGCTGGCATGGAGGGCAGGACTGGGCCATGAAGGGGTGGTGGTGGTGGTGGGGGGAGGTGGGGGGGATTCATTCAATTTTCTCACTAATCATTTACAGCAGGGCACTGAAACAGAGCAAGAACATAATCACCGACAAAGCTTCCCCTCTGTCCTCTTTTTCTTCTCTCTTTACTCTATTTCATTCTCTCTCTCTCTCTCTCTCTCTCTCTCTTTCATACAGTATGTTGTGTGATTGAAGTAAAGAACTGGCCAAGTGAGTGGATTTGCACTTCTGCCCAGAACGACACATCGCTCCGTCCTCGTGGTGAGGAAGAGGCCGGGGGTGAATAAGGCTTCGATTTCATGTCAGGCAAACAGGCAGCCTTTACGCACGTAAGCTGGGTAAATAGGTTTCGATTTGTAATTCTCGACAGATGCCAGTATAAGCACGCGCGCAGCGACGCACGCGCTCGCGTTCATATCCATCTCATATCCGTGCAAATCCTCGAGAAGCATTTCTGTCTGTCATAATACACATACACTGTGGAAATTAAATGGGTGAATAGGTCTACGCTTGCAGACTGCATTGGTTCCTACCTTCACTCTGTCTGTGTGAGTGTGTGTGTGTGTGTGGGTATACTCGTCTTGGCACACATTCTCACTGTAGCCTCAAACATCACTGACAGCTTGGAAGGAAATCGGCTATCAGCTGTTTCAGCCTTTCAGCACCTTATAACAAACCTGACACCGTGTGAGTGCATGTGTGTGTGTGTGTGTGTGTGTGTGTGTGTGTGTGGTTTGGAAAAGAGAATGAGATGATATTGCTTGAAAGGTAAAGTTCCCTGATTGCTGTTAATGCGATTACGCATACCTGAACATATGTGTGTGTTGGTGAGTGCTCAAGAGATGAGATGGTTTGAGCAAATTACCCTGATCACAGTTTATATGATTATGCATATGTGTCCATGCATGCATGAGTATGTGTGTGTGTGTGTGTGTGTGTGTGTGTGTGTGCATGTGCGCGTGCGTGTGGGTGGGTGATTACTCTGTAATGTAATTGTCTTGTAAGGCCGTGACACTGAGAGCCGAGGCTCGTGGTAATGATGTGGAATTGTGTTGCAGTGGCTGCCGAGCCGAGCATGAAAAGCTCGTTTAAAAAGCAATTCCTGCTGGTGGAACCGCACTTAAATTGTTTTATTATTTCATTATGGGCTTGCGTTCGGTTTCTTAATGTCCAGGCCGTTTCAAAATGCACGCGATGGAGACAATGAGGGAATCTACACTACTATCCCGTAAAGAAGCGTTCGCTCATCTGCTCTGGATCTTATCATCTACAGCAATATATAGATTAGACATGCACCCGGATTCAATTTGGAATGTTGGAGGATCTCATGTTCTACTTTTACTTTCGCCGAGTCAATTCAAAAGTTGCACCGATCGATTTGCCCGGCCGTATTATTAAAATACCTGTGTGTAGGTTTTCACACAGGTCTCTGAGGTTGCCAGATGTTTTTTCCACTCTAAGCTGAGATGTGTTCAGTCACTGGCATCCAGAGCACTTAAACACAACACACTAAAAACACAAGCGTTTACACTGAGCAATCAGAAGAAGAACGGAAATCACTTTCAACGGTTATATAACGCTAAAGTTATGATGAAAGCAAGAGGCCGTAAAAATAAAAAAAACTCATAAAAAGGAAAGACTAACTGGATGATATACGAATGAGAATATGGCGAGCGCTGAAATAAACATCTAATAGCAGTCTGGTGTATTGGTTGTATATCGCTGCAAGGATAATCACGGTTGTAATGATCGCATTAATCGTTAAACATGGTTTAATTGAACAATATGCCTTCCATCCTCATTATTTAACTGCTTATAAAATAGCACTTGATCCAACACATAAAGTTTATGCAGAGGCGAGCGTTCAGAGCGAAGGACAAATTAGGTGTTTATTTATTTATACGGAATGGCCAACAAATCTTGATCCATAGAGATTTGTCATGATTAATTTATTTATTTATTTTTAATTAAAAACAGAAGATGGAAGAGGACCAAATTTAACACCATTTAAGATTTTCCTTAGGTCAGATCTTAAGTCAGGAGTCTATCAAAATCAACACTGAACGATCACTGCACTGAAGGAGGACATCCTTTTTGCAAGATTGTACACTAACCGCAAGATCCCATAGCCGCATGGATTTATGTGAGTTCCGCAAAAGTAGAGAAAGATGCAGAAACTTTTGTTTGCGCGTGCACAGTGAGTGTATGTAGGACGGATTTATAGGTAGGATGAATTTATACAACACCAGCTGAAGGTTTTTTCCCCACTATGCCGCCTGACCTGATTGGTCAAACAGAGTCATGTGATTATTTATTGTTGCTGCGTCTGATTGGTGAAACAGTCATGCGGGAGATCCACCGGCTGCATGATTACGATAAATGGTAGAAAAGTAACGAGTCGAGTGTAGCCGAATGTAGTGTAGAGTAAGAGTAGTGTTTCCTCTTCACAAATCTACTCAAGTAAAAATTATGGTGCAGTAAAACTACTCATAGAAGTAAAAAAAATTTCCCAAAACGTTACTCAAGTAAATGTAACGGGTTTCTGGGTTTCCTCACACAGTCCAAAGACATGCAGATTAGGTTAACTAGTGTTCCCAAAATTGCCCTTAATATGTGTGTGTGTGTGTGTGTGTACCCTGTAATGTATTGGCACCCTCTATAGGGTGTACCCCTCCTCATGCCCTTAGTTTCCTGTGATAGGCTCCAGGCCCCCCGTGACCCTGTACACGATAAGCAGTATAAAAAATGATGCTTTTGTACACTTTAAATTTACACATTCACATATCTGACTCTGTTATTCAAAAAAAGAAACTGATACAAAAATAATACAAAAGTAGATTTACAACCAGGCAAACATATTGACCTTGTTACTCTTGGCCTTTTGTGCAAGGAGTTACAATAAATCAGTATAATGCTACATCGTTACCTGGTGTTTCGCTATGGTCTTTTCCACTCCGTGCACTTTCATTAGGTAATCATGCCACTGATGTATGGTAGGTAGCACTACTTTGAGACATGATAAAGTTATCATCTTCCTATCTCATTTATACTGCGAAATGTATTTTTGGGTATTGATCCAGACTTTTGGACCGGCCTCTGTATTGTGCACAATTTAATCTAGCCACAAGACACTTGATCAATGTCTTGAAATAATAAAGTGTGTGCAGGATGCAGGCTACTTCATAACTATTTTAAATCACTTTGATTAAATTGTTGAAGTAATATAATAACGTCAGTGTTTGTGTGAATCCGATGTGCTCTCCTCTAAAGAAAATGTGCCTGTAGCTTAAAGAGGACGTATTATGTAAAATTAACTTTTTAGTCATTTTCAGACATTGAAATTGGTCTTCAGTGTGCATATGCACAAAATCCCATTTCTGGGACTTAAACAAGGCAAGTAGATTTCCCCCACTGTGACCTCACAGAAGAATATACCCTGCCCCATCTTGTTTAGCTCTGCTGTTCTCTGAAGGGGCGGAGCTTGGCATGAGCTTATTTACATAAACACTGAAAGGGAGGGTTTGGAAAAGGAACGAAACAGAGGGAGTTGTATGAATAAATGCATTATCTGAGGGGTATAGCTGGAGTATTAACACACACACACACACACACACACACTTTGTTCAAGAACTTGGGCAAGTGTTCAGACCTGTGTTAACTTAAAAAATATAATCTGTACTAGGGCTGGGCGATATGGCTGAAAACTGTATCACGATATCAGTGTTTCATATCGGCCGATATCGATAATTATTGATATTTTTATGACCCATTTAAAATAAGGACCAGGAGAAGAATATATTACATTTAAACATTTTTATTTTAAACTTAACCTTACTCTGATCATAGTCCCATCAGTTATTAAGACAGAAATGTCAACAACCATGGAAAACTCAAATAATTAAAATGTAAACATAAGTCTAAAGTCACA
>JAQMYK010000033.1:8407577-8426965 GCA_030014345.1 Clarias buthupogon
CACTTTTTTTCGAGTCTCTTCATTAGTTTTGTTTTTCCTGTAAATGATTCAATAAATACCGTACCGTGCCATTCATATCGAGGTATTACCGTACCGTGAAATTTTTATACCATTACATCCCTATTAATTAGAAAAGCTAAACTAAATATCTTTACTGAGATTAGTTAATATTTTCACCATTGAAATAACAGCGCTGAAGTGGTAGAGTCGTTTTAAGACAAACCTTAATATTTATCTGATCTACTTTTTAAATTCTACTAACAAGAAGAAATGTATAATGCAAACAAACTGTTGGTGCTCGAGATCAGACCAGAGGTGGTACAAAAACAGCTCAATGCTCTTATCAACAGCCTAAAATCAATGATTCCTTCAGCAGCTTTTCCTCTTTGTTTGATTTGTGGGCTGAGATTAACACACTGGGCTGTCTGGGCTCTCTGCGCCGGGTCATTTTTGGACATCATCAGTGTCTCACAACTGTCACGACATCCCGATACCCAAAGAGTAAAGAAGGGTTAAGTCAGTATGAGCTGCTTTCAACCTTTTATAATGTTTGTTTTTGTCTCATACTCTCAATCTCAAGAGTATTAAAAATATATATAAAATACATATAAATCAGGTCATTTTTCAATTAACTTTACTTGTAAGAACACGAATTAATAGCGATTTTAAATGTGCCCTTGATCTCTTATTTACAATTGATCCTCCAAAATAATAATAATAATAATAATAATTAGCTATGGATTTTACTGTTGTTTTTTACCATTAAGTGATTCCACAAACCACATTTCTTACACAAAGCTGATAGTTCAGCACTGACCTTTCAGGTTTTGACAATGTGTTAAAGGGGATTCTTAATCCAGTTCCAGGAATTTCAAATCTCCTTAGTTGTTTTCTTTGCTCTGAAACAGCGACCTTTTTTTTTGCTTGTTTGTTTTGGCCAGGTAGTGTGTATGCTTAATTCGTATTACTGCTAATGAGGATCAGGATCATTAAACATGTAAATAAGTTGTGAAGTGAAGTATTGAAACATGAGTCTATAAAATAGTAACTTGTCCTGAATACAGTACCCCCCCCCCTCCCCCCACTTCCTGTATTCACAGGCGCTGATCGGCGTGATCGCGCTTCACTAACTAACACTCATTCCTCTGATAAGTGAAGGTGATTCCACACACCCTCCTCCTCGACAGTCCCTCTTAACCGCTGTTATTAATTAACTGCGTTTCGCTCGGCATAGCATCGCAAGGCGCAAACACCCGAAAGTGCACACGCGCACACTCGCAGGGTGACGTGCTGCCTGACGGGCCGTCTCTGTGATAACAGTGTGTTGATAAATGAGCGCCGGGTCTTCGCTGTCACATAGATACATCTTGCTGTTTACTCATAAATATGCACGGGATTATTTGCATATGCAAAACACGTGCGTTAATCTGATATACGGGCTCTACAGTCACTCCGTCAATCAGCGTTCTGACGTGCCGTTAATAACTGCAAGGAGGAAAAAAAAGAGGCATGTTTAATGTTCGATCAGGTGAAAGCTCTTTATGTTTCATAAAGAAAGCAGTAGGAATGGGACGGACGAAACTTTTTGGGTTGTTCTAACCAGCGGAAAAGCGTGAGCTCTTCTGAACTTAACATCATCTTAACTAGACATCTGCTTAACATCTGGAGCCACCTGTGTTTTCACTTTCACTGACATACGCTTTGTTTTAGAATGAGAATAATCTCAGACGTGTAGAACAATTACAATACAGTACCAACAAAGTCACAGTTAGCAGCACAGTTTATATTTGCATAGTTTAAGATGCACATTCATATCCATATATACAAAAAAAAAACAACGTTGCAACATGAATCTGTTTTAAATAAAATTATAAATGTCACTGCCGTTCTTGTCTTGTTTCCATACTTTCCTGGGCAACATTGCTATTAGACATTCAGATTAAAAAACATGCACATACAGTAAAGTATTTGTGCACTGTTACCAACATATAATCAAATGAAGCCAGAGTGCAAGCAAACCAAGTGAACCAAGGTCCCAAGACAAAGAATATTAAGCTGAGGATCCTATCCACAAATGAACCTAATTCACTTAGCCACACATTGTACAGGATCACCCAATGAGCAATCGTCAGTGATACGGAGGTAATAACGCTACAGCGTATGCCCTTATGTAATCAGTGTTCTCCTTAGTGAAAACCTGCTCCTGGCCCGTCGTGCTACGTTTGTTAAACTTCTCCATCCATCACCAACAGCTAGCCAGTGGGTCCAAGCATTGGTAAATAGCTAGCGGTCTATTATTTTATCAAATGCCAACAGCTACGTGCACCATAAAAACTGTGGTCTTTCTTTAAAAAATGGTGAGCGTTGCATATCCGAGCTGTCATACATCATCACTTTTTACTATCGCACACACAACTTGACATCTATCTGTTGATAAGAGCTCAACACATTTGTTCACACCTACAGGCGATTAAGTAGAGCTAATCCAGCCAGATGCACAGCTTTTGAAAGGTGGGAGGAAAACCAGGAACCCAGAGGAAGCCAGATTGCTGTTATAACTGTTAAGCAGCCTACAAAAACAAGGAATTCACTTAAATACTCTATAAGGCCAACTGTATATAGACTCATGACACACCATCACACCCATACTGTATGTGATTGTTGAAAATCCATTCCAAATGTCCTGCTGTAACAGCCTCTAATCTTCTCGATAGTCTTCTCACTAGATTTTGTAAAAGTGATTGTGGGCATTTCGGCACATTTATCCATAAGAGCTTTAGTGTGGGCAGGAGTTGATGGTAAGTGAACAGCCCTGAGGTGCAGCTGGCGTTCCAGGTCATCTCAAAGTTGTTGAGTGGGGTTGAGGTCAGGGCTTAGTGGAGATCACACCAGTTCTTCCACACTAACACTGACAAGTCATGTTTCCATTGACCTCACTTTGTACAAAGGAGTATGTCATTCTGGAACACGTCCACTAATGGGAAATATACAGCTATAGTATATGAAGGCAATCGTGCTTTCAAATCATTTGGGGAAGAACCACATATGGATATGATGGTCAGGCCATACAGTGTATGCTATGTAAGCATACTGTGCAGTCAGAGTGACAGGTCCAGAACAGTGACTGTGGCTCAATTGGTTAAGATGAGGTACTGCAGATTGAAAGATCTTCGGATTGAATTACCAGCACTCAATGTTTCTGACTGACCAAGCAACCACTTTAGCATTCACCTCTAGTGTTGGGGGAAGGGGTAGTTCAGCGATTAAGGGATTAGACTACTAATTGAAATGTCCCACGGTCATACCCCAGCCTCACCATTTTGGGCCCTTGGGAATGGCTGTTAAACTCACCTGCTAATGAGATAAAACATAAAGTCGCTCTGTATAAGAGTGCCTTCCACTAGCCGTAAATGTGTAGGAGTACAGTAGATACAATTTCGGCTGTAGATACAATTTCACCCGGCCAAAATATGGCAATGCTACAGCCTTCTGTGGTGCCTGAAAGAGTGAAACTGGGCCTATCTTTGGGTGGGATCAAGGGGCATTCTCTGGTTCTGAAATATGAGTGTGCCAAAATATGCAGTTCTTCGAATTACCATAGGCTCCAAAAGTGAGTCAATCCCCATAGACCCCCATGTTAAAATGCCCAACTTTAAAAAATAAAAATAAAAACAGTTTTGGTCACCAAAGCTAGATTTTCATTCATGACAATTGTATAGGAGGTGGATTTTTATGTAACTGATCAGTTAAAATGACATTAAGGCAAAAAGAAAAAAATGCAAATTGGGGATGTGGCTTATCAAACTGCTGTCTGCAGTGTATCACTTTAGCTAACTAGCTAACTGGAATTGTTGTAGTACAACTCACAACAGGAAATGTAGGAGTTGACATAGGACGACGTGTGGAGTATGGAGGACGGAGCTCAATCAAATGCAAAGTAACGCGAGTATATAAATTGATATTAGCCTCCTTAACATTTTGGCTAGCTATTACCTGAGGTTAGACAGTCAAGTTCCAACCAATAGCCAGGCTTCGTTTGTTCTCTCATTTGCCCTTTTTATGGATTAGCTGGGGTTTGGGCAGAGACAGTCTGTCAAAATGGCGGCAACCAGAGCTCCCTGTAAAAAAAAAAAAAGCTCTTCAGGAAACCGATGGGTGATGTCATGGAGTGTTTGTCCAGATGTGGTTGGCATAATGCACCTCTGACAATCTCAGGCATTTGTGCACTCAGGTATACGAAAGAGGGCAGATAGTGACTTTAACCACCCCAGGTTGTAACTGGTAGCTGGGTGGTATTTGGGCAAGATCTCAATTTAGGGACAAGATATGATGAAATAAAAATTAGATAAAAATAAGGAATCATACTGGGCATATTCCTTCCAATCTGGACAGTCCTTATCTTGCTTATAAAGTTGGCCAAGAAATGCTGCCTTCTCTGAAAGCTGGGCTCCAACAAATGACAAGCTGAGTGTTTTTTTTTTTTTTTCAGTTCTGCATTACTGTATTTAGTTCTGTGAATCTGTTTATCATGTGTCTCTGGGAATAGCAGGAGTGATGGCAAGAGCTTTGTGTTTGGACGCTGCTGGTGGCATCATGTCAACGTCTGTTGTTTTTCTGTTTTCTGATTTCAGCGAAAGCTCAGTGGCCGGAAGCTGAGTGCTGCAGTGCCGTGCAGTCAAACCCCTCAATTACTCGGACCGCTCTCCATCTCTCACCATCATTCCTCATCTTAACTCTTTTTTTTCTGAGGCCACGATGCAACAGGAAGGCTTTCTCAAGCTGAGTGTTTATCTCATAATAAACCAAAACACAGGCACACAAAGGAATTTACTCTCTCTCTCTCTCTCTCTCTCTCTTACACACACACATGCACATATACAGTTTCCTTCCCGGTTGGTGGCATGCCTATAAGTAGCTGGATAAATAAATGCTGTATCCAAATTATGTGTGTGTGTGTTTAAGAATGAGAGACAAAGGAAATCAGCAGGTTATTCATATATATTTATGCACCCCTGTTTTACGTCTATTTTCTCAGGGTCTTGCATCAGTGAAGCGAGAATGTAGCGGTGTTAGCATCGCGGCCTGCCCAGCACTCGGTAATTGTCAGAAATATGTGTGTGGTGTGTGTTTGTGTGTGTGTGTATAGGAAAGATGCTCTCTCTGCTATAAACCTCAAAGAAGATGAATGAGCAGAGTGTGGTCCGGTTCCTTTGTTTTTTTTTTTGTCTGCTTCATGGCCAACAAACCTCTTCTTGTTTACACCAAATCTGCACTGTACAAAACAAAGCTGTTTGGATTTAGAACAACATACTCGTTCACTGTCTCTCTCTCTCTCTCTCTCCATCTTATGCACACACACACACACACACACACACACACAAATGCACACGTGCGCTCCTGCTTATGTACCGCACCCCTGAGTTAATGCCCAAGGCAGTTTTAACACTGCTGTGCCTCCAAGCACGGAGAGGGGGAGTAATTGGATTGCTGTGGGTAATAAAGCGCTCGTATCCTGCACAGCATCTGGATAATGCTGCCATCAGGAAGAAGAGCTCATTAAACCAAACAATCACCTCAACCCCTACCAGCTATGGATCCTACCTCCACAAAAGCAACTGCTTCAAACCAAACATACCCAGGTATGCAAACCATACCTAGAGCAGGACAAAATACGATTGTGACGTCTAGCTACTAATTTAATACATCTTCAGCTTTACGAGAACACATTAGTGCAGAGATATGAAGAATTTCCATGCAACCTCAATCACGCGCATCTGTTATTATGCCAGTCTCATTATGTCAAGTCTGACTCAAACGCACTCGTAACAAGACGCTAATGGCTTGACCTTTGCTGTCTTCATCTCACCCCTGTGCCCTTTTTTGTCTGCTGCCTTGTGTATGAACATAAAAGTAGTCTTTTATACATCCTCCAGAAGACGTTTTTTTTTTTTTTCAAATCTTTCACTTATGATTAAATATAATTACTTGTTTAAATGTCTTTATACCACAGCGATGTAGAATTGTCAAATTGAATTGGTCTAAAATTGAATTATTTTTTAAACACAAGACCGGCTCTGACAGTACTTCCAGCTCTAACATAAAAGACAGGTTAATTAAATTCATGTCTTCATACTTTACTTTAATGTTTCTATAGTATCAGTTTATTCACAGGTGCAGTACTTGTATCATGGACGATTAGGAGAGTTATTAGGAGATTTATTTAACACCCACTCAGGTGTCAGTGTGCTTTGCAAAATTTCCCACCAAGTCTTAAGGACGAGGGACCTTATACTTTCCGGTTTCTCATTAAAACTAGTTTTGTTTTTTGTGAGAAAGAGATTTATGCAGGTTAGTTAACATTGCTGTAATGTAAAAGTTAATAGGAACTAACTTGTCTTTTAGATGTGCCACAAAATAAAACATATCTTAACTATATGCAGATGAAATGCAGATTGTCCATCCATTCGTCCATCCATCCGTGCATCAGCTATAGTGTTTATTCTTTGTATGGTGATGTAGGGTCTGGAGTATATCCGAGGTAATGTGAGGGATGGGATGACAAGCTCATTGTACTCATACTCACACACCTATTCATACACTATGATTGATTTAAAACCGCTAGTGCATGTTTTTGGAATGTGGTAAGAAACCAGAAGAAACCCACCAGGCACAGGGAGAATATGCACACTGGTCCACGCACACAGGCCAGAGGTGAGATTCGATCCCCCAAACCTGGAGCTGTGAGGTGACAGTGCTAAGCAATGCAATTGCGAAATGTGTCATTCATTGATAAATTAGGGTCCAAGCACTACGGCATCAGTCCATTGTCTTCATAGTGTGTGAAGGGCCCTATTGTTTTCCTAAGGATTCTTTTTTTCCACCATTCGGGGCATTTTGGGGGTTTTAACTTGCTCAAAACTCATGAAAATTGTCATGAATCTGCTGCCATTAGGATGCCTGAGAGTCTGGGCCCCTGGTGTGGCTCGGGGCCCTCACACAAGATTTTGCTGCATAGCTCATACACACTTGCACATGTGCATATGTACACATCTAGAGCTCATTGAGCTGAACAACTTTCACATTGCATGTCATGGGCTCAACTCAACAGGAAGTGAGTTATTTTCTGTCATTTGCAAAACGCACCCATTAGAATTTGATACACTCTTCCTAGGAAATTTATGCGATTGTCACCGATTTTATCCGGGATTTTTGATTTCTCAAAAGGGTCAGCCTTGATGATGCCTTAAACATATGCTGAAAAGTTGTTAATAACTTTCTGAACATAAAATTCTCCATTTTCCTAAAATTATGTCATAATGGTATGGATATCTCCTTTAAATGCATGTGCCAACTGTATCTTTTTGCTATGCCTAGGTGGCGATGGTGCAGGGTGCTTGGGCCCGCTCATCGATGCTTGCAACTATATTTAATCATTGTAATCACAGGGGCGGCACGGTGGTGTAATGGTTAGCACTGTCGCCTCGCACCTCCAGGGTTCGGGTTCGATTCCCGACCAGGCTCGATTCCTCTGTGTGCATGGAGTTTGCATGTTCTCCCCGTGTTTGGTGGGTCCCTTCGGGTACTTCGGTTTCCTCCCACAGTCCAAAGACATATAGGTTAGGTTAATTGGCGTTCCCAAATTGCCCGTAGTGTGTGAATGGGTGTGTGAGTGTGTGTGTGCCCTGCGATGGATTGGCATCCTGTCCATGGTGCACCCTGCCTTGTGCCCTAAGTCTCCTGGGATCCTGAATACAGGATAAAGTGGTATAGAAGATGAGTGAGTGATGTTGATGAAATGGTAACACACTCCTGACCATGCACTTATACAGTAGGTATGTAACCAACTCTGGCGTGGTAAGAGCATAGGCTGCATCTGTTGTGTGTTATTCCTGACTTATACTTCAGTACTGATGAGTTATGAAATATTATTGGCTTAATTTTCTATTAGGTTTCTGATTTTGGAGGGCGGTTAAGGTAAATTCATCCCTGATGTATTTTAATGCGCTAAATACATTATCATGTCACACTCATTCATTTGGGTTTTTACTTGCGACTAAAAATAAAACTCTTAAATACATGTTATTTAACAGAAAAAAATTATAACATTATAGATATAGTGACCTTTTTTTATATATATATAAAAAGTGTTTATTTAACATTTTGTTAAAGGTCTACGGGGGAGATTTCAGGACATTCTGGTGTCATGGTAACACAAGGTCGTGTGTGTTTGTCTTCTTAATGTCAAGTGAGAGAAAAAAACAGGCTGTTTGTACTGTACCTTTTAAAATCTAAGCGACTGCATTAAACAAATCAAATGTAACCATGAATTGATTTAGAATTTTATCATTTTAATTAATATTGATGTTTATGAATCAATCAGAATCTTTTGAAAATTGTTGTGGTGTAAGAGAACTTGGAGTTCAAATGTTCACCTTCAACCTATCGCTATTTCAAATTCAGATTTATAATTAAGCACCGAACCTTGAGTTAATTTTATCTTGTTTTTGCTCGTCGGGGCCATGTGACCCAAAGGCAGAACACTTCTTCACGATAGAAATTCAAAAGCAATCGATGATTGCTTCTATGATGTTTGTTCAAAGCAAGGTCAATAGACTCTTACAAGATGTCTTAACAGATCAGTGTATTTAGAGGAACATATTCTTTCGGCTTTGCAGGCTTTACACACTGCAAATTGACTTAATAGTACCAGTATGTGTGTGTGTGTGTGTGTGTGTGTGTGTGTGTGTGTGTTTTTTTTATCTTAAAGCTGTCTAGTGCCTTCAAAATCTCATCAGTTCTCGAATTTTTCTGACCTTCTACTGTTGTTTAAGCTAATCATTCTCATTTGTCAGGATGACAAAAGTGTCAGGAAATACTAGGGAGAGAAAAAAAAAAAACATGAGCAGCACAAACATGAATTCATTTAGTCCTCAATAGTACTGATTCTTTGTGTTGCACATGCATGTAACAGTCTGATTTACATTCAAATGCTTTCTGAACAATGGTGTGCAAATGATTAATTGAATCATAAATCTAGCTGATACAGCCCTCACACAGGAGCGTTTCCTGGTCAGAAATGAAGTAAAGACCAAAGTAAAGCATACTAATTGAGAAACAGACATGATACAAGCACACCTGAGAGGAAGTAGGGATGCTCGTTATCACGCAGTGTTTTGAGAATCATGATACAGAACTCTGAAAGGAATAAATGGTGCTATGGTGTGAATAATAGCTGTCAAATAGTGAGAAGGAAGTGAAAGCAGGGAGAGCCTCCATTCAGTGAAAAATGACAGGCGGAGCTCCTATTAGAGCTGAAAAGGTGCGGGCTTTTTTAGGTCTTTGTGTGCGGTTTTCATAACCCACTCCCGATCCTTTTTCAGGTAAACCTTTAATCACTGGATCGCGCTCGCACCCATGCTTACTCGTTGTGTTGAAATACTGCGGTAGTTTACTTATTGATTGGACAAATGGCATGAACGAGGGATGAAAAATAAGGGTTATTCACTTACAAACACATAACAGCACCGTTATCCACGGACACAATGCTTCGCTCTCTCTCTCTTTCTCTCCTGCTTCTCTGCGCATGGTGTAACTAGGGCAAGCTGAGGTAAGAGTGTGTCATCATGACTAGAATATACTTAACGACGGAAAGCACACATATAGAATATAGATAACATTAAGCAGGCACAACATTCTTATACTGCATGAATACAGAGCAGCAGCTGTAATTCATGCGTTTCACTTTATAATCTCTGTTTGCCCTACACGATGTGATTCGCATTTACACATCCTTAAAGTGGCACATGCAACTGTGTAAGGAAGGGCAGAATGATATAAATAATAAAATGAATAAACGCAGCTAATATAAGTTAATATAGCGTGAAATAAACCAAGAAATTAATTATACCGAACTCGTTATTCTACAATATGTTTTCATAATACCTGTTTTCACTATAACTGTCACGTTTTAGTCTTTATTCTTCCTCACCCAATCGCATTTTCTTGCTAATTATGTTTTAATTCGTCCCTTTTCCACCAGGAACTTGGAGTAACGAACTTGGGAAAAATTGTGATTTCACATAGAAGCTCACAGATGTTCACGACTGGACTGAAGGGGTTGAGAGAGAGCGAGAGAGTCCCATCTCTCTCACTCAGAGATCACGACCAGGGGTGCTGTTAGATTCTGGCCCCTTGAAAACTTAATATACTGGGCCAACCCTTTTCAGTTGCCATAGAGTTTTAAGGGAGCCCTGTCACTCAGGGGCCATTCTTGCTTCTTCCCTCGACCACTTTAAGGCACAACTGATTATGTTAATGTTCTTTTTAATGTTCCATCTTCGACTCCAGACCGTGCATGAGTTCAAGTAATAAAAAAAACTTCTTATATTTCGTGATACCTTCCGATATTTCACGATGCTGCATGTGGTTCATAAAGACACTTTTATTACGTTCAATGCCACAACAGTGGACTGGTTGCTCATGCAACATTCTCGGACACACCGTTCTCCTTTTGACAAATGCGTTAAGTGTTAAATCCCAAATTTTCACAGTTAGATGTCCCACGGCAATGATTGAGGAAACTTCCTCATGGGCACCTTACGCACAAAACCAGCATCATGCCCATTAATTTAGTCAGCGCAGAACTTTGCCATAAATCTTTACGAGCAGAAATGTATAAAAATTCAACGGCAATGGATTAGCCAGGCTAAGATGAGAAGTCTCAGTGAGAAGTCTCTGTGCCATCGTTCCTGACTGACAGTTCAGAACAGAGTGACAGAAAAGTGTCATTGTGGAATCAAAGTGTCTTATGAAATGAAATAAATGCAGGCTTCTAAAACATATTTTAATGTGAAAATGTGTTATGATAAAGAGAATGGAGGCAAATGTGATCATTTAATTGAGTAAGATTAAATAATATTGTACAATAAGTTCAATATAAATATTGAGTTCAATATTATTTACTAGTTGAATTATTTCACAATATATTTATTCATTTATCCTCTTAGTGCTGCATTCTTTATTTTATTATTATGTATTTCAAAGTACATTTGGAATAAATTGTTTTTCTTTTGTTTAACAAATTTCAAAGGAACAGAGGAACACCATTTAATCTTACCCTTTTTAGTATTATTTATTCATTCATTTATCTGGCTTCTCATTTTCAAGCCACAAAGTCAGTCTCAGAGATGTAAAAGTTTCAGCGATACACAGAAACAACAGTCACCAGACAACTTCCAAAAAAAACTAAAAACATATTTCCTGTTGTTTCATTTTGTTTTTAGTTTATTTTTTTTTGCATCAAATTCCTAATGACTCAGACACCTCAAATATTTTGTCTTGTTTTGTTTTTTTACTCTTGGACTCTCCCAAAACCACACCACAAGTCATTTCTCTGAGCACAGTATGTGGACAACCCTTAAAAGCCTTCAGCCTTGTTATTCGTCACTGTTGTAAACACACTATGTCTGCTTTCACTCCTAGCATCTCTGTAACTTTATCAAAAATGACAGTTATCAAATGTTCCCGAAGAACCAGAACTAAATAAAACAACAGCATGATGTTTGGCTAAGCAGCCGCTTTCTCTCAGATTAAACATTATATTATAAACAGTTGTTTATTATGCATTTTTTAAATTAATATTTCCTTTAATTGTCACCACCAGCTTCTTGAGGTTGGTTTCATGTTTTTTGATTTTTAATGAAAATTTCGTCAATACCTGCTGCCAATTCGAATCCCATATTTTTTATACTAATATTACTGACTCTGGTGCCGAAATGCTGGTTTAATTTCTACATCCTCGCTTGCCGTAGAAATCGCTTCAAAAAGTGTCGACCTGGAACTTAATCAAGTGTCAAGCCAAATCATTTCTCTCTTCCCCGCAAATCCTCCTACTGTATCACTTACAGCAGTCCGGCTCTTTAAACAAGGCCTCTCGACAACTCTGAGATGAATTTAGCATTTTGATGAGTGAGTGCATGCTTTCTGACTTCCATTACTGAAATATCGACCTCGCTCTCTACCTGCTGAGGTTTTTGACTGAAATTTCCCTGCTATCATTGATCCGGCAGAGTGCAACTACATAATCCTGTAGACATCTTATTAAAGTCAATTATGCCTAATTAAATTTCACGTCCTGTTGTGCGCCCACTGTGCCGCGTCTTTAGATTGAAGACTAGCGCTGGCTTCTCTGTGAGGTCTTGTAAAGAAAGCCAGATGTTACACAAGTGTTTACTTCTCAGTGAACCTGAAACTCAATATATGACAGTACAGTATGTGCGCGGATCTAAATCCAAATTTTCTCATGAACTATTTATTTATTTATTTATTTTTTATAATACGTCTGAACGTTCGATACGGTGGATAATGTTATGCACAGTTGCAGAGTACAGTTACAGTCTCCAGTGAGAGCAGGACTTCACACGGAGGCTTATCTGACCTAGCATAATTAGAGCTAGCGTCATTAGGTTATTGCAATGCATCTGAATGGGATGAACAACAGATAGAAAAAAAAGCTAATGACATACCCTTATAAAATGTTCTTCTCTAGGCAAAGAAGATGCATGATTATTTATATTCAGCAACCAATGACATTGAGTTCTTCTGAATTAATGAGAGCCTGAAAACCGCCTGCAATTCAAGCGCACTCCGGCAATACATCATTTTGATGTGCACATTTATTTGGTTAATATTCGCGAGCGGAGACGGTGTCAGTTGCATCATCACTGTCATTAGTTATGTTTCAAGTCATATACATTTGTAAAGTATTATTCCAGGCAGTAGGCTTCCGTCTACACGACTGTCTAGAGCTGTTCAAACTAAGAAATAAGAACAAATGTAGTATAAGTAAACAGACCGGCATAATGTGCTCCATTTGTGAAACAAATGAAGCGTGCAGATTGGATACTTTTTCCGCTAATCTGTCCCATCATGCAGAGTGCTCGGAGCAGATAACAGAAGAAACTGCTTCTGCGGCGCTGCTTCTTCTCCGTCTTAACACTGTATTTGTTAATGAACTGTATACCACACTGAAACTTAATGAGCCACTCTTGTTTACATCACATGCATTTTAACAACATGCACTTCCCTTAAGTTAAAGACAAAAAAAAAAGCACTTGGTGTTTGAATTTGATAATCCTTACTTTTTTTTAAGTGTGATGTAGAGTCACCATATGCATCTAAAACAGGCTGTACAGAAGATATTTCTACAGTATCTGGGGTCTGAATATGCGATTCAGTGAAAGAATCAATATCAGTCACCGAGTCATTTCGAATTCAGTTGCTGCTACGGAACTGCACGGTGAAATGATTCCATTCTCACAGATGACTTTATAATTAGAGATTTTATTTGAATTCACATAATTTGTTTATCTGCCCGCATTTTTTAATCATCACTGAATCGTACGCTCATGAGTCAGTGAATTCTTTCGCTCGGATCTCCACGATTCTCTTCTTTCAGCGGATCGGTGTTTAAATTAACCACATCTCTTTCTTGCTACCGAGATTTGCTCTTCTCTCATTCAGCGGGTCAGCGTGTGAATCAGCAAATCCTTCCGTCATGAATTTTTAAGCTCTGTCTTATCTTTCGGGTGTATTGTTAAACATTTATAAATTGTGTGTGTGTGTGTGTGTGTGTGTGTGTGTGCTTAACATTATCTTTTCCTCATCCTCATGAGTCTTTTGGTCAAGCCCAAGATTCACACCTTTTATGTTCAGGGGTTCAGGGGAGTAACATTCAGGGTTTTTCAGGTGAAAGCTGGAGGGTTCAAGTATTTCAGTGCATGTTATAGTAATCTGTGCTCGACTGTGTGAGAAATAATGATTTTTACTGTTTGAATTGTTGAACGAAACAGTAAATCTACCCAAATATCTATTTTTTATTCGTTCCTTGATATGACCAGTATGTTCCTTGACATGCTCTCTTGTAGATGGTAAAAAATGGGCCTTTATAAGAATGTTAACATGTTAACAAAAGTTAACTAAACTTTCATACTGAGTAAGCAGGATGTGTCTGTAATTCGATTGGAATATTTTTCAAGCTCATCATATGAAGCACAATTTTGAAAATTTGCAATTTTTCTTATTATCAGGTCCTCGTATTATGCTCTTTGTAGAACATGTCATGCTACAGTTCTTGTGTATTGCTCAGATGTACTTGGGCATTGTGCTCAGTTTTAGCTCTCTCTGTGTCTCAATAGCCCCACATTCACACAGCCGGTTCAGGGAGTGAACATAACGTTCTGTATGCGGAAATGTTAAAACTGAGGCGGAATCGGGAGTCATCTTTGTCATGCCTTCAACCCATTATCAGGGGTACTGACAGGGATGGCACACGATCTGTGTACCAGAAGATAGCCTCCACCATGAGGAGGGGAGCTGACGTTTCTCTAAAATGTTTGATGTAGGTTTAAACAACAGTAAACAGCTAACACACTGACATCTTACAGTATATACAGTAGATCAGATATACAGTACCCATAGCACTAAAGCTAGTAGTAGTGCATCAAAAACAATGAATAGGAAAATGGGTTGAGATTGAGAACAGCACTGCCAGGCTTTTATGATTTTTATTCACGTTAAACATATTTTACAGTGTAAGTGGTTAAAAGTGCAAGTGACCGCACTGGGATGATTCTAACATTAAGTGAAGCCTTCACATATACAGTACAGTATTTGGCTTCGTCTATTAGCCAATCCTAGACCGCAAAGGTGGAACGTTAAGGCAGGATTTTTTTCTCCTCAGTAAAGTACTTCATCTGTGAGAAATGGAAATGAATTGGTGAGACAATGAGCCCTGAGAGCAGAGAGCTGAGCCATTTAATCAGTTTAAACTAAGTTTAACCTAAACACACCACGTTTTTAACCAAGATTTTTGTCTGAATTAAATTAGCATATTCTGTAAATTCTGCAGAATTTATATATTTTTAGATATTTCAATTTTAGTTCTATTTTATTTGTATATCATTTTATGATTTTTGGGGGGGAATTATATTCTGTAGTGCAATTTTTCTTCTGCTTATCGTAGTAAAATCTTTCTATTCTATTCTATCCTATTTTATTCTGTCGTTCCATTTTTAGGTCACTGACAGACGTATAAGCAATTTTACTGCATATTCCATACTGTATATGGACGGGTACTGTAATTGACAAATAAAAGTTTTTTTTAATTTATATGTTACATGACTAGAAAATCTGCCCTTAACTTTAATATGCTGTTACGTGACTCATTTTTTCCCAGTGTAGGTGTTGGACTAAATGTACCTCATGAAAAAAAAAAAAGAAAGAAAGAAATGCCTTTTTACACTAGAGGACTAAAATCTAAAAGCATTCCTGCTGTGGTTAATCCAGTGCAGTAAGAACCAGCCTAATAGATAGCGCTATGGTCTTCTACACAGGTGACAGATGTTTGATTTTCAAAGCGAGCAATGCAATTTGAAAGTTGTGCAATGCAAAATGACTATAAAGTTCCTGAATAAATTGAAAATGAAATCTGTTCTATTTTGTAGTTTTTGTCATTTTCACCCTGTTCAAACCCAATTTAATGCATTTGTAAATAAATTCTTATTCATATTTTTACATCGTGTAAAGTTTACTGTTAAATCAGTGAAATGGACAAAAAATAAACAGGCAAAAAAAAAAAAAAAAGTCATGCTCAGTTGTATCCGAAGTTTCATTGTAATTAGATTCTTAAGCCGATGCTGTAAAGCATCAACATTTTGCAAACTGAATCCAAGCTGGGTTTTCTTGTTGATGTATAAATCAGTACTACAAGCTATTATTTTACAAGCTGTTAATTTTAATGAGGAATAAGGGTAGTCAACTGAACTCTCTCACTGTCTTCTTGTCACTTATGAGGTGGCTTTATCAGAACATCATTTGCACTTTTAGTGGTTAATTTACACCTAGAATTGTAAAACAAATAGTGTTACTTTAAAATGATTAAAGGTGAAAAATTAGACTGCAAGGCAGCTGCAGTATCCAGTGTTACTGTCAGGTAATGGATATATTCAAAACACAGATGCGTAGGAAGTTAAGGGACGGACAACGTGTATGGCCCCACTCAGGAAATGCATCTCGTGCACGACTAACAGCTTTATAATTTATCTTATTTGCCTCTTATAATGCTTATATCTATGACCTCCATGTGCTAGAATATTTTGTTGTCATGTCATGCCAGAGAGTTTGTTGTGTGATGTGCTTCCGAGTTCACACATCACTCCAGAGAATTCCCTAATTTTGCAGATCCAGAACCTGTGTCTTTTTCTCTAGGATGATTTTCCTAACTAAGTGTTCATTCACATTAAGAAGGTTTGAATTTACAAACGCACCCTTGGGGAACTAGATCGTTAGGTAAAGATGATGTTCCGTACCTCTTGCCTGGAATAAAAATCAGATGTGGACCTTCGAGCGAAAAAGTATGACAAGCCCTGATTACAAGATAACACAATATTAAAGCTTCAAATTTTCTGCAGTTTTTGTAATTACTTTAGCACTTAATAATAACTAGCTTAAAATTCCCTGTTACATGTAGTGTACCGTATGCTGAGTATTAACATTAAAACTAAAAGACAGAGCAAAATAAACAGTAGCTAAATGTTGACAGTTCTGTCCTCCACCCAATGTCAATGCTCTTCCTATGGTTAAAGATGTACTGTATGCTTGAATTCCACACTTCTGTGCTTAGGAGAGGATAAAGCTTGCTATTTTTTTTTTCCAGAGAATGTAGCGTACATGATGAATGTGAGGAATGCAACAAAACTCAAATTACTTCTTTCGCAAATTTTAATTTGAGATCTTGGCTCCGGACGATACGCGATATCAATAACTTTAATTGATTAGGATTTGCCATTGAAAATCTTTACAATTTAAACCATTTAAACTCAAGCGGCATGGATCCGTGCCGGCAACACAGCATTAATCAATGAGCATCAATGAGCATTAATAAAAAAAAAAACTACTGCTTGCACGGACGTCCTGCCAGTGTGTGTTGATGGGGGTGTCTTTTGGTTTCTCGTATATGTCGGGTAGGACCAAAGCTACTGTATCATTACTTTTTAAACGCTTACATTTTTCTGCTACCAGAATGTGGGAATGACATCGCAAAAATGTCAAAATTACCAAATGCAAGTATTATTATTTTTGGTCACCGAAACAACCAAGAACATGGGATTATATGTACCTGTGCTGTAACTTTTCATGTGTGACCCATTTTAATTTCTTTGCTCAGTCATCTTTGTATAGTTGGTTAAAAAGAATTAAAATTCTGACTGTGGCTATGAATAATGACTAGGTTGTGCTGAAAAAATGGATATGTCACTCTCTACTGCACAATCCTGATTCCTATATATTTATTAACACATACTGTAGTAAAATGTCTGAAAATGCTTTGGGATTTAAGGACTACAATTCAATTCTGACAAGCTTTTATTGGGCTTATGTCTGACAGTACTACGTGACAAAAAAACAGTATAACATACAGAAATACAGCTAAACATTTAAAAACTTTTTAAAAAAAGTTTAACTGCATGAATTTTACTTATAACTGGCAATAAAAATAAAACACAAATGAAATCTGGGTTAGTGACTTCGTCTGAAACATGGTACACATTTTATGAAAGTTAAAAGTGTACCCTTTTTACGTCAATGTCTATGCTCTGGGCTGTGAACGGAGGAAAGATATTAAGTAAGACTCCCTCTGATCCCATGGCACAGCCCCTCTGCTCAGCTGGAGCATATGTATTTAATTTGATCGTGATTTCCTCTAAATTTGTATCCCGCCCCAGGCTACTGCATTAATGGTGTGGCCAGCACCACCTGCAAACTAGGGCAAAGATCTGTATGATCTCCTACACTTTTAGGAAAGAAACCAAGACACAACTATGTGTAACTTTGAATTGTGAGTTAAGTAGTCTATCACATATATTCTGGGCGTGAAGTCATTTCAACTTGTCTGAATGTCGTGTGTGTGTGTGTGTGTGTGTGTGTGTGTGTGTGTGACAGAGAGAAAGAGGAGTGAAGGAGAGAGACGGAATCGTGGAATGGTGACACACTGCTAACACATTGGGGTCACGGTGAAAAACGGCTGAAGAGGAAAGAAGGGGAACAGAGAGGAGAGGAGACAGACGGAGACTCCCAGGGAGTAGCAGTGTGCTGAAGAAAAAGGGACTGAGAGAGAGAGAGAGAGAGAGGGTGGTAGGATCAGAAGAAAAGTACTTTAGAGCTTGGAGATCCTTTGTCACATTCAAGTCTTGCAATCTGACACACACATTTTACCTGATAAACAAAATCAACACTAACAATTGCACAGAACTATATGTTTTAAGTATTTGTTTAAGTACTTGCGCTTCACTTCAGAGACAAAGCTGTTGGTTATGGCGCTGGGACATGGGCCAGGGACATGTTTAAGGCTTTCACAGCGTTTGGATTCGACACAGAATGCAACTCGACCATACTGAATGCTTGGGTGACTTTTCAGTAAGTAATTTCCATGTTCTGGTCAGCATCGTACCTGAAATATGAGCTTCTAAATGTTGAGTTGTGGTTGTGTTTTGTCAGGCCGGTTCATTTCACGGTGGTGTGTGGAGTGGATGAGCGTGGTAAGTGTGGCCTGGCATCAGGCCAGCACCCGTTTAGTATCTGCGTTTATTCATGCTAAGGCTTAGACCATTCTCCATTATGAAGCGTTTAGACAAGAAATGTTCATGGTGCGAACACAACATGGTCCCCCGGTGTTCGGGCTGAAAATTCTGAAATTGTACATTTTTGTGGAAGAGTGGTTCATTTTCACACATGAAAAGTCCAGACCTTAACCCCACTGAGAATCTTTGGATGTGCTGGAGAAGATTTTACGCAGAGATCTGACTCTACAATCAGCAATACAAGATCTAGAATTTTGAAGAAATTAATGTGACTCTGAAATGAAATAAATGTTGCGACATTGCATAAGCTTGTCAAAACGATGCCACGGGCGTAATCAAAACAAAAAGCGGTCCAATGAAATATTAGTGTGCACAATTTTTGGGGGGGCTGGGAAGTGTACTTTTTAGGGACAACTACATTGATCAATAATATATTTGATTTTATACCCGTAACAGTGCGTCAAACTCCAGGTTTCGCTACAAAGCCGAAGTTCTCTGTCAGTGTCATAGATAAGGACAAAAAAAAGATAAATACAAATCCACTAGTTTGATTCAGTGCATTCGCTAATACCTGATAAAACATCATTTTATATTTACAAATGTAGGTTTGTAAATCGCGGTGGGTAGGTCAATCACATGCAGCCTGTGCTCTATTAGTAACATAGTCAAAAGAATTAAATAAATAAATGATTTGACTAGCAAGAACTTTGCTACACAACTGTCCTCTGCAGCTTGAGACTACTGTAGCCTGGG
>JAQMYK010000033.1:8431756-8439256 GCA_030014345.1 Clarias buthupogon
TCCCTCCTGCCTCCTTCTCCAGCTCTCTCTATATCTCTCCCGTTCCCTCATTTTCTCTCTCTCCCTCTCTCTCTCTCTCTCTCTCTCTTTCACTCCACTGACTGACATGAATTTTCAATCTCACTGTTTACCTTCCACTGCTGTGCCTAAAACAACACTGGCAAAGATAAAGCCCGCGTAGGAAAGGGAGGGAGTAGGGCTAAAGGGAGGGAGAGAGACACAGAGAACGAGGAAAAGAGAGACAGAGAGGAAGGATGTGGTGAAGGAAAAAAGGCAGAGGTGTTAGAGACCATGGAGTCTGGGGTGGGATGTGAAAGAGGTGCAAAAAGAGGGGGAAAAGCAGTTGTGTGTGTGTGTCGGGTTGTCCGTGATACAGTTGATACAAATCTGAAATATAGTACATTAAATACAGAATAGATTTAAAACACAATGTATTATATACAAAATAAAGAAAATCCAACATAATGTGTGTTAGTAAG
This sequence comes from Clarias buthupogon, assembly GCA_030014345.1. Classification (NCBI taxonomy): domain Eukaryota; kingdom Metazoa; phylum Chordata; class Actinopteri; order Siluriformes; family Clariidae; genus Clarias; species Clarias buthupogon. The sequence goes on from JAQMYK010000033.1 coordinate 8,432,236, forward strand.
GTGTTGGTCCACCATGAGCCACCAGAACAGCTTTAATCTCCCTGGTGTAGTTTCCACAAGTAGTCTCTGGAATTGCATTAGAACAGGAGCAACATTGCTCCAAAAGGTATTCTCTCCATAAATTGTCTTTTAATGTATCAAGCCAAAATCTACTACTACAGCTCCTGGTTTGGCTTGAATGCAGGATTGCCCAAAAGTCAAAAACAACTTGTACATATTGATTTCATGCCTAAATAGTTAGACATACTAAAATATCCAAAATTTGTAAGTGTGCTTAATACTATTTAACAAGTTTAACATAAACATTATTTTGTTATATTATATATACAATAATGAAAATGTTTGCGCCGAAGAAGCTATTTTAAAAGTTTATGAAACATGAAAGAGACCAAATGAAAAAATTTCAAGTCGCTAACTTCATCCGTTTTGCACAGATAATTTTGTTATAAATGTGCCCCAAAAATGTCAAATTTCCAGTCTGACTCACTTTAAAAAAATTATTTAAAATGCAAATTATTCATATTTCTTTTTGATTTTTAATATGAAAATTGGTATAAGTTTCTAAAAGCATATGACATGTTAAAATTGTTGCTTACAATAAAGCATTCCAGGTTTTTGGTAAAGCTTAAAAAGCTAAAAAGAAATTTTTTTTTTTATCAAAATCTGTAGTGTCCGTAACCATGTCAAATTCATGTTGAAAGATCTTAACAATTTAGCATTTTAAAATAATACACTTTTTCAGGTTTATGACGTTTTATGTGAAATCTAAATTGGCCAAGTTCCATCTGAATGACAATTAAGATCACTGAGATTTGAAATCAAGAAAGTTATGGACACGACATAAAAGTGCATGAAATTGTATATAGCAAATTAGTTTCTTTTTATCTGATAAAAATATAAATGTGTATGCATATTCACAAAAACGAAGCATGGATCGAGAGTTAAGAAGCATTAAGTATTTATGAAAAATGGTGTTATAAACTTATCCTATCTTTTCACTTAGGTGAGACACTTTTTAGCACCAATACCATGTTTTCGCCGATACCTTTTTTTTAGTCGTTATTTATTTTTGTTCTGCTTACATGTTTTACTTGAGACGAGAATCTTAATTCTTACATCCTTAATGCAAATATGATAAAAGAGGTCTAAGGTGTAATATTTGCAATCTGGTCCAAGCTTTTCTAATGTATCTTATTATAAGTATTATTATTATTACAATAAAACAAATATAGGATTTGAAGTTTACTGTATTTCTGTTCTTAAGAAATAAGAAAAATCCTGTTTTGATTTGTTCTTTTGTCAGACAAAGCACAAATTGGTTTCTAGAAATCATTGCTTCAAATAAGCAAAAAGCCAAAAGAATGAGAAATTTTGAAGAATAAAAAACATTAAAAAACTGTAAAGTACTGTTTAAAAGCTTTGAGCTCCCCCAATTTCTTCATATTTTTTGGCTCTCATTTTTTATCGTCCAGTTTCAGAGGAATGTTTTCGTTTGTTATGCCACATAGTGACCTATGGATCATTTAAGCGTCTTACCATCTTACTTAAGGCATGAACCAGTGAGAAACAGGTGCAGATGATGACAGATGATCAGGCCGGTGATTAGTTCACTGGTGATGCTGAATACTGAGTGGTTAGAACAGACGAGAGGGGAAATGAGGTTGCTGCTGAGGTTGTTACATAAGCAACTATTTTTTTAATTGTATCTTTAGGCACATTGCAGCCTTCCATGGCAGAAAATTTTTTCTTTTTTTTATCTACATAATTTAATGAAATTGAATTTAATATAAAGCAATAAGGGGTGGCTCAAGACTTTTGCACACTACTGTATGTCTAGAAATAGGTTTAATAATCTTATAGTTGATTTGTTATAATCTTATATTAAGGGATTATAGATAAATATAAGTAGATTTAAGATATTTTACTATTATCATCCAAAAAAAAAAGTGCCTGTGACTTTGTTGTACTTGTGTACAGTATATGCTGAATATTAGCTTCTCATCCACCACTGACTTTAGATGACCCATGAGAAAAAAGCTGAGTAGTGCTAGTTCTGTTCGATTTTCTATTGTTGGTTCCAAAGCCATTTGGGATTTTAAATGAAATAAAAATTATATAAATTTTTATATAAGAAAAAAAGCCTAGTTACTGTAGGACCAGTTATGAACTGAAATAGTGTAGCAGATGTTGAGGCAGAATTCTCACAACATGATGACACTGCTTCCATTTCTAACGTTCCATTTCAGTTTTGCTAGTATTTTTTTCTATTTCCACAGGCAAAGTGATAGTGTTGAGCCATCTGATATTATTATTATTATTATTAGTAGTAGTAGTAGTAGTAATATTAATAATAATAATAAAAAAAAAACTAATAATAATAATACAGTTTAGGCAACACCAATTTCAGGTTTGAGTCCAGATATGAACTTTTTGAACATTAGACACAGATAATGTCATTGCGTTCCAATGAAAGAGAGAGTGAGAGAGCACACAGGGTAATTTCAGGCCACAAGCTAACTGGATAAGTGAACAATGCGTGTTTAAAGGAAAAAGGGAGACAAAGACAGATGGTTAAACGAAGGGTGCACTAGCTAATGGCATACAAGGCAACTGACTAAATGGTCAATGTGTGTGTGTGTAAGAAGGGCAGAAAGAAGGCAAGAGGACACACAGAACATTAGTGGGGAAATGGAACAGAGAGACAGAAAGTGAAGGATCTTAGGACGTATATGGAGGGGAAACAAAGAGGGATGAAGACAGGAAAGAAAGATCTTTTTTTTTTTTTTTTAAACCAGGGAGGAAAGAGAGAGTTAGTGACAGAGAGAGAGAGAGAGAGAGAGGGTGAGGGCTCAGAATAGACACACTCAGCGGCATGAAATATTGAAAGAGGGAGCAAGAAAACATGACAAAGGAGAGGAAAATGGAGGGACTGATAGAGATAAATACAATGGTTATTTGGGCCGCGTGTGTTGGCAAAAAGGGCGAGATGGAGCGAGAGACAAGGGAGGACGAGGGCTGCAGCAAAAGATGGATGATAGAAGGAATCCCGATTTTGGTGCTATGATGGACGGTGAGAAGAGAGGGCAGAGATTTTGAAACAGAGAAAGAGAGACAGAGAGAGAGAGAGAGAGAGAGAGAGAGAGAGAGAAGCAACATTTTTTGGAGGTGGAAAAATAGATGGTTTACGTTGGAAAAAAATCGTTGGAAAGTGTTTCATCTTTCTCATCCTCACCTCCCTTCATTCGTCTCTCTCTCTCTCTCTCTCTCTTTTCCCCTTTCTCTCCCTCTCTCTTTCTCTCTTTGATCTCTCACTCACTGATCTCCTCCTCTCCCTTACTGTCAAATATTTAAGATGTATGGCAGCTTTCGTGCAAATTACCATGCAGATCCGGTGCTGTTTTCAGCACCATCAAATACCACTCCTCTCATTTACAAGCCCAAAACCCTGCAATCATTTGTTTTTTTCCCCTACAATCATCAGCAACTCATTTCTAATCATCCAGGTGATCAGAACTATGCTTTCTTATCTGCACTTTCTAAACTAATTAGTGTTTTTTTTTTTTTTTTTTTTTTTTTAAACCCTAGGCTTAAATCAGATGCTCTTATTGACCGGCCTAAATGAAGCGGCTTCAGCGCTTTATTCAGTCTCATCTGTAAATCTTCAGCATCAGCAAAGGCGAGAGGAGAATAGCACTCCTGCTGCTGCTGCCACAACTGGGGAAGAAGAGAAGAGAAGATTGGCTGATCGGCGATCGATTGTGGAGGCCTGCACGCAAGTTTTCTTACCAAGCGTTTTGCTGCCTGGCACTGACATAAATCAGAGCCTCAGAGCTGCACTGCACTCAGGACCGCCCTTTATTCTTGCTCCTTTTGTGTGAGCACATCTGTGTGTGTGTGTGTGTGTGTGTGTGTGTGTGATAGAGAAAGGTGTGTGTGACAGAGAGAGGATAAGGAGTGCATCTGTGCAGCATGTGCATCTTGTACTTATTTTAGAGATATAAAAAAGTCAATCAAAAAAGATTTCATAAACAAAAATGAGATTTTTTAAACCTTCAATGCTAACATACAGTATAAAGACACCTTATTGTATTTTCTCCTAGTTAGGATGAAATTTTATTATATTTATGATATTTTTATTGTATAAAACACATTTGTATTGTGTCTATTACTCATTTCTCTATATTTGCAGTGGATTGTGATTTTTCTTTTGTTTTTTAAGCTACACTCTTTTTCCTGTCATTTTAAACTGCTTCATGATGAATATAATGATATGCAATATATGCAATACTGTATATATATATATAGATATATATATATATATATATATATATAGATATAATGTTTCAGTATCAGGATCAGAAAAAGTCATATCATCATATCAGAAGTCATATCATGCCAGCTTTTATTATTTTAATGTTATTTTATTAATAATGGTAATTGTTATTATGTATAAAATATGACATCATGAAAATGCGTATTAAATTGTAATGCAGTAGTATGATTAAACCAAATTAAACCGTCATTGCTTACCTCCTAATCCCTAAACGTAACTTTTGAACAAAAATTTTAATAATTCTTAATAAAACTATTTCTACAAACGTTTTTGCATAATTTGTAGCTAGTGATTTGTCTATCAGCATAGTGATTTAACCCATAACAGCATGTCCTCTCAGGTGTGTATGTTTATACTTAATCATTTGGCAGATGCTCTTATTCAAAGTTATTTAGGTCAATGACATGACTCATTTTTTTTCTTGCGCCTGCATACATTAACTTTGGCAAAAACATTAATAAGCTATGATCTCTGTTCATGTGCCTGTTGTTAATTTGCTTGGGTGGAAGCCAGTTCTTCCTGTCGCTTATTTGGTGGTCAGACGTAAATACGCAAGCAAGGGCAAAGCTGTAATTCTTTTTGAAGCACATTTTCACAAAAACACTTTTTGTACACAATCACTATACAGTATTATAAGCTTCTTATTTTTCACTTACTAAATAAACTAAAAACCACTGACTGAATGATTTTATTTCTAAATCAGCTCAACTGTCCCTATTAAATATTAATCAGACAATTAACATCATAGCGTTAAGCCAGTAAACAGAAAGCATTTGTTGTAGGTTGTCTCAGACAGTCTTGTTTCTTATGTCATTAAACCATTATTCATAATCTAATCTAATCTAATCTAATCTAATCTAATTACACATGTACATTGTGTTGGCTTTTTAAAAGGAATCAGAGCAGTTAATATCATTTAAACCTATCTTTATGGATAATATATTTATTATTTTACATTTGCTACAAGATTGAATAATTTTTTTTTTTTTAAACCAATCAAATATTTTGTGCTGTATATCAGATTGGAGGCATCTCTAGTTATAATAAATATATTATCTATAAAGATAATTGGGTTTGGAAAATATTCCGCATCTAGAAATGTCTATACTGTATTGTACATTACAAGAGACTTAATTGCCATTTTTATTGTTATAGATTTTTATTATATTTATATATTATTTATGTTTATTTTTTTCAACTTTATTTTGCTTTGTGTCATGCATTTAGTTATGTATTTAAAAAATGGTTCCTACACAAAATAAATATGAAAAATAAAAGCTAGTGTGCAGTAGAAAAAAACAGATAAGTGTTGAAATTGGCTGATACTCATTAGGATCAAGGTTTCAGTATGAATAGTATTGAAGTTTAGCATCCAACAGTAAGGGCAAAAGTTATTATAAAACACCCACTTCAAATACCAAGAAAAAAATACATTTACTTTCGCAAATTATATAAGCTTCTTTGTTTAGATTTAATGTAATCTAATTCTTGGAATGGACCAAACTAAATGATTTCGACCTTATTATTAAAGAGCCCACATTTGCCTGAATTGTGCAATTTTCTTTTATCCTTCCTTTTTTTTTTCTTTTTGTTTTGTTTTTATTGAAATGACTACAGTGGGGAAAGGAATTGTATTTTAAACCAGCATGATTTTCAACAAAGTCTATTTTCTAAAATGTCAGCATGCTGTAAGGTTCCAGGAAGCTATTTTGTCATCATGTGACAGGAAAAATAATTCATAAGGAAGACCCCTGAAGAGTGTAATGTCAAGCCTCAAGGAAGTCTCCTAGAAATCTCTGATAATCTGACATCTTTATAGCACATGACAACTAACAACAACAACGACAGTAATAATGATAATAAGAGAAAGAATATGGCATATTGTTGTTTTTCATCATATAACAATGTAGAACTATTATTCCTTATTCTAAAATAATAATCATTAGTAGCATAACCAGTGGCACAAAAATCATTTCATAAGGATAAAAAGTAAAACATCTGCCTTGTTGTTAAGTTAGCCCTCACAGCAAAATGCCACACTAATACTAATGCCTATTATTAGATAATAATAATAATAATAATAATAATAATAATAATAATAATAATAATAATAATAATAATAATAAACAGTATTTCTTCTGCTGCTGTTTGTCAGTCATGATGAGGTACAGTAGATCATAGCAGATTGTAGTTGCCGGCAGATGCAATCACAAATCTTTTAACCTCAATAAATAAACATAAACTAACATTACAAGATCCAGACTAGTCACAGGTTCATAAGACAGAGACAATCACCAGGGAACATAAAGCATTCATATTAAAGCACCAACAAACACAAGACACAGTAGAACAGAAAACCTGAACATAATTATGCACATTCCTCAGGAAAAAAACCTCAAACCTGTGCATGTGATAAACACGGGATGGTTACAGCAGTCCAGCGCTTCCCAGTTAATAAGCTGGGGTTAGGGCACAGGGTCAGCTAGGATACAGCACCCCGGAGCAGAAAGGGTTAAGGGCCTTGCTCAAGGGCTCAGCAGTGGTACAGTATGCTGGCAGTGCTGGGGCTTGAACCCCTGCCTTTCCGGTCAGTAAGTAATAACAATAATAATAATGATATACAGTACATTAGGGTGGCATGGTGGTGCAGTGGTTAACACTGTGGCTTCGCACCTTCAAGTTTCACAG
>JAQMYK010000033.1:8441756-8444045 GCA_030014345.1 Clarias buthupogon
TTTCCCCCCTGACTTTACATGCTGGTGGTGACATCTGACACCCTAAACAGAAAGCGGACTGAATCACGACAGGAGGTTTTAAATGTTGTACCCACGTACCTCTGAATTTTGAAATTAGCTTCGAGCTCCAACCTAACATACAGTCCATTGACAAATCCAACCTTTACAGAGAAAAGACTATCAGGTTGAATCCTGGCAAATCACGAAAAAGTGAAGCTCCCTCCATTAACATTTGTAATATTCCCATGACCTCCTCTAGTCCATCTGGAGCCTTTATTTAATGTAGCTTATAAAATGCATAAAAGAAGGGCACTGCCGATTTATAATAACACACTCTCAAAGCAAGTGCATCAAGCATCAAGGGCAAAAATGCAACACTCAAGGGCATTGAGGAGAAAAAAAAAATCTGAAAATGAAGCAGACTATGGTTTAGCTCAGGAAGTGGCAATCTATCATTAATGAGCCGCTTTACAAAGAGAGGAAGGAGTGTGATTAACCGTCGTGTTCTGTTCTATATTCGGGAAAATAATCATACAGGAAATCACTTCTGATTCTATACACGCGAACATAATACTTAACCTGTTTCACTTCTTTTATCATCGTCTCAACGACTCAACATCATATTTACAGATACAATTGGCGTTCACCTCCAACCGGGACTTGTGATGATCTTCCTTGTGAATGAAGGCTTAAAACCAGTTGTACAGAAAACTGAATTTATAGAAGACTTTACAGTAAGCACAGTACGGTGATCAGACACTTAGACACCACAGAAAAACATTTGAATGGTGAAAACGTTTTAAAGAAGTCACATGTCTGTGACTGACCATCCCGGAGGAAGTAGCTCGGAGCCCACTGCAGATGTTTCCGTGAACATTCAAAGAGTGGAAAAAAGTGCGATCTTTGAAAAATCAACGGTTAACTCGTCACCAACTTGCGCAAGAGACGGATCTGTTCGTGGGAACTGAACACACGATCTGTCTGTGAACTGAACGCTCAATCATTCACCAACACCACTTGCACATTACAGGAACTCGGGTAAGAGCTATTGCTAAATCCCTTGTTTAGGCATTGGACTACGGTTCGGATGATTCCAGGTTCAAATCCCACACCCACCAAGTTGTCCCTGTTGGGCCCTTGAGCAAGGCCCTTAAACCTCAACTGCTCAGATGTACTGTATAATGAGATAAAAATGTAAGTTACTCTGGTAAGGGTGTCTGCCAAATGCAGAGTTCCTGGGAAGCCAGGTTTTCAGATGTTTAGCAGGCAGTTGATTCATGTTTCTGGTGCAGTGATAAAACTTTCTACCTTGATGGTATTCAAGCACTAGTGAAACACTGGGATAAGTGCATTAGTGTAGCAGAGGATTATATAGAGAAATAATAACTGTATAATAATAATAATAATAATAATAATAATAATATATTATTATTATTATTATTATTATTATATAATAACTGTATTCTGTAGTCTAAATTATAACTGTATAACTGTATTCTGTTATTCTGCACAATCACAAGTCCCAGTTTGACTTAAACATTTATATAGACACACAAAAACCTTTTTATGTGCTTGGGGATCCTGCTCATAGTGGTTTGGAATGAAGATCTTCTATCACGCATATTTCTCATTCCAGTGGAAATGATCAGAGCATCAACATTCCTGCGATTTCATCTAGACAAGAAAAAAAAAGCATTTAGTGAAATAAAACCAAAATCTTTTTTTTTTTTTTTAAATCCTGCACCAGGCCCAGTGTGGATGGGTTCAGGTTTGCGGCTGTAAAGCTCAGCACCTGTTTGAGAGCAAATGTTTCCTCTGTCAGATGGAGACTGATTGCTGATTGCTAATGCCTTCTGTGGGTGTCGAGTCTTCACGTAGGTGGCTGATTGTTGTTGCTTGGATGGAGGGTGAAGTGATGCGTCATCGCCAGAGACAACGCAGCACTTTGGCACATAATGTGGACATCTTCGGGAATAAAAGTGGTCCAGGGGCATTAAACTAGAGACTGAGCGAGAGCGAGAGATAGTCAGCGTTGATTCACTTGAATTGGATGGAGCACACTGGTCACTAGAGCTGAGCACCCACTTGCCCTGATTTTCACACTCAACAACTATTTAAGTTCATAAATAACCCTGGGTTCATAAATAACACAGTGAAAAGCTAATTAAAACACCTGGATTTATGCATATTCATTAATATCCAAAACAGAGATGTCTGACAAGTTGTGTGTGTGAGAGAGTGTGTGTGAGTGTCTGATCAGTGGTGTGTGTGTGTGTGTGTGTATCAGAT
>JAQMYK010000033.1:8480671-8490671 GCA_030014345.1 Clarias buthupogon
TATCTTTGGACTGTGGGAGGAAACCGGAGTACCCGGAGGAAACCCACCAAACACGGGAAGAACATGCAAACTCCATGCACACAGAGACGGGAATCGAGCCTGGCCGGGAATCGAACCCAGACCCTGTAGGTGCAAGGCGACAGTGCTAACCACTACACCACCGTGCCGCCTTTTTAATTATTCATAATTCACACAAATTTTATGATTTTTTAGTTATTTTTAGTAACTCATCGAATTTAGCACTTGCACCTCATCGCCTTGCACCTCCAGGGTTCGGGTTCAATTCCCGCCTCGGGCTCTGTGTGCATGGAGTTTGCATGTTCTCCCATGTTTGGTGGGTTTCCTCCGGGTACTCCGGTTTCCTCCCACAGTCTGAAGACATGCTAATTGGTGTTCCCAAATTGCCCGTAGTGAGTGAATGACCGTGTGTGTATGTGCGTGCGTGCCCTGTGATGGATTGGCTCTCCATCCAGGGTGTACCGTGCCTCGTGCCCTAAGTCTACTGCGATAGGCTTCAGGCCCCCCATGACACTGTACACAGGATAAAGTTTTATAATGTTGTAAAACTTAATTAAGTTGTAGAAATATATCAATCTTTAACCTACACACCCTGTTTCATGGGTATGATCTACTATGTATGTATCTTTCTGATTATAATTATAAAATATAATGATTATTATATTTTATTAATGTAATTCATGAATAATTCCCCATCAACAGGTTATTCCAATGAAACAGGTTGTGATAAGACACAAAACACTGAAATGTCAAGTGGTGAATATGAATGTCTAGTTTATTTGTAGTTAATCTAATTTAAACCCATTCAGTATATAATCCTGTTCAGTACACGACTCACCTCTGAACCGTAGCTCCGCCTCTGCTGTAACGCGATTGGTCCAAAGTTTGCGTGGCCCCGCCCTCTGCTTCTTACCTCTCTTTCCGAGTTTCTCCGAAAATCAATCAGCGTCAAATCAGTGTCAACGCCTGGGACTGAAACCTGCTGGATTTGTACCTTTTATACGCTAAACGCTTTCGGTAACTGCGTTTAGGATTGCTGTTTACATAAATATATAGTTTAAAAAATTTTTTTTTTTTTTTTAAAGCTCAGGTTGGAATTCGTTTCAAGACTTCAACTTGGAAAAGTGAAAATATGCGCGCGCTCGGAAACGCCTTGGGCTTTAGCGCAAACCTTCTGAGTTGCGTGTGAAGGGAAAGATCTGACATTGTTCCGAGCTGCTCTCTTTTCGCCTTTTCATTGCTGAGCAGAAGAGAAATTATCCCCAGCACTCTTCCAGGAAAAAGAAGAAACCAACCTGGACGGATCTTCCTGTGCTTTCTGCAGAGGTCTCAAAGTTTCTGAAGGACTTTATATTTATATTTATATATATATTCTTTTTTTTTTCTTTTTTTCCCTGAGTCAGTTGATGTGCTTGACTGCTACTAAAACTCCGGATCTCATGAGGGAAGTGAATCTTTTTTTGGAGCTGGATGCAGATATGAGATTTCTCCGGTACTCAGGACCTTCACACACACTCACATTATTGATTTTGCTCATGCATGTGCTTTCAAGTGCATCAGCAGTACGGCACACAGTCTACTGGAACTCCAGCAACACCAGGTAACATCACTGAGACACATCAGTATAAATCACACACAGAAATAAACATCAATGACAGAGAGAAATCAATAAGATGAAAGTTTTAACCAGGCTGCTTCGCTGCTCTGGTTCAGGGCCATGCATGTATTAATGTCAGTGTATTCAAAGCAACATGACTTGTATTGCAATCCCGAAACCCGCGGACCCTTTGTCCGCTCTTCTAGGGAGAACCATATATGTGTAGGGCTTAGAGGTCAGCACTGTCGCCTTGCACCTCCAGGCTCCGGGGAGTTTGCATGTTCTTCCTGTGTTTGGTGGGTTTCCTCCCACAGTCCAAAGACATGCAGATTGGGCTCATTCCCAAATGTGTATGTGTGTGTGTGTGTTTGCAATGGATTGGCACCACGTCCAGAATGTACCCCGCCTGGGATAGGCTCTGTGACCCTGTGTACAAGGTAAAGTGGTATAGACAATGGTATGTATGTATGTGTGTGTGTGTGCGTGTGTGTGTTTAAGTCTTATAGATTCATTTTGCAGGTTTGATCCAAGGTCAGTCACATTCGAGATAAACACCTTACCCAACAAAACTTAAAGTGACACTTCATGTATAAAATATTTCCACAATTAGTCATAATAATCATCATTATCATCACAATTATTTTTATTAGTAACCTTCTTCCTGAAGTTCCTTGTAGACTTTTGATCTGATCGGATTGGATCAGATCAGATCAGGTTAATCTGGAGTAGGTGTGTTGGATCAGGGCTGGGACTGAATGATTAGAAGTTGACAATCTCAGCTTTGTAGTCACCAGTGCTTCAGGGCTGTTGGTGGCGTGTAGAGACACACAGATCACACAAATCTAGTGGGGTTGGGTGCGGTGGGGTGGGATGCAATGTTCTTTATTGACGATCACCTGCCATTCCAGGTGTTGCGTGAGCCCTGATTGGCTGTTCGGGTTGTAAAAGGCCTGAAGGACGAACTGAGCTTCGACCAACTCAAGGGCATAGACGAGTAACTACTGTACTCAAACACACACAAGCAAGGAAACGTTTCTTCAGAATAATAAAGCATGGATATGCGTATTCCCTTATCGCCAACGTTAAATTTTTACCATAAATTAAAGTGCAAATTGCTGGCAAGCGTTTTCTTTAAAAAGAAAAAAAATAAATAAAAATTTTATTTTGCTACTGATATGAAAGTTATGCCCCGGCCTAATTAATGTCCTAAATAAAACAACAGCATCATTAATAACACATGAGAAGAACCAATATATTGAGATGGCAAAATCCTAAATAATATATAAGGCATGTATTATAAAAAGCCATAAAACACAAATGTTGGCACGGCAGATTTATTAAATCGCTTGTGCATTTGGATTGCCGTATAATCTGTTGTGCTTTTGTTTTGGAAAATGAGCGTGCATTATAGGGGGGGAGGAACGATGAAAAAAAAAAACAGGAAAAAAGCACTGATTATGAAGGCAAAGAGATGAGTCGGACCAGGTTAAGGGACAAACGAACAAACAAAGAGATCCTGATACTCAACCGTGCAAGACTCAAGAGCTTGATGAGCCCATGCACTAAGGACTGTAGAATTCATTTCTTTATTATAATTTTTTATCTTATATCTACTTGCATTTCTGACATTTTGTTTTGCTTGCCTTGTTCACGGTTTCTTCCTTTGTGCAATACTTAAATCCACACATGCCTTATTGTGTAAAGTGTTTGGATTTGCGTAATTCTGCGCACAGGAAACCCAGACTGCAGCTGGTACATTTACAGTCGATTGGCCTTCAGAGCGACAGAAAGTCCGAGAGCTTTTCATTCAAATGTAGAGGAGTGAACAAAAATATACAGCATGGTTTAACACACTGTTATGTTTTCTGGTATTTACAGTATCATACTTTAACCAAACAGTAAAAAAAAACTAAAAAAACATTGGTATTCACATCATTTTTTGCAGAGTTTGGAAAGCATACTAGCTATGATGAGCTGAGCTGATGATTAAAAAAAAAGTTATAGTGTTGTATATTATGACTCGTTATTATCAAATTATTAGTATTTATTGCTGAATTGAATCTTATTATCCTGTTGAACCGCTCACGTCAAATTAACGTAATTAATCCAAACCTCAGGAACAAGTAGGCATATAAATAATGTCTGAGGTTTTCTGTGACTGACATGTTCAGGAATGAGAAAGCTCTGCGATGCCAAGAAATTGTCAAAAAGTGTTTTTGTATGTATTCCAATAGAAAAGAGTCTAGTGTTCATCAGATAAACTTGTAGTGTACAGAGGTGATCTGTTTCATGAGCTTTAAGAAACCGTAGAAACCTAAAATGAAATGCGTTGGAATAGAAAGCTGATCCATCACGAGAAAGCAGAACAAACATTTTCTTTTATATACTTACAGTAAATTCTGTTTCAAAAGATTATAGTACTATGTAAAAGTCCTGAGTATGTAAAAGTCCCGCCCCTGTTTTACTCATATTTTGCTTCCAACGACTTTCTTGTACTTTTAATGTAGTCTTGAGGAATAGTTCACATAACTACCAATACTAGATAGAAAAAAAAGCACGATAGAACACTACTGTATCAGTCATGTGTCGGACTCCCTGAAGCCCAGATCTCAGCATTATTCAAGCAGTATGGGATCATCTTAAGGAAGCCAACGTCCAGTGAAGAGCTTTGGAATGTCCTTCAAGAAGCCTGGAGAACTATTTCTGAAGAGATTGCTTAAGGAAAAGGCAATTCAGCCTACGATGAAGAATAACAGTGGTCATACAGTACCAAATATCGACTCTAAAGTTTATGAGAATTATTTTAATAATTTGTGTTATAGACTGTATTTACAATATCTTTGCACATGGTGCAGTGAATCACTGCACGTATCATCTTTTATGAGCAAAATGCAAAGAAACGAGGGGTCCCTTAAATATTTATTTATTTACTTATTTTTAGAGTAGTACTGTATATTTATGCATTGCATCTGGAAATACCAGTTTACTGTAACTGTAATCATATACACCTGTACTTTAAATGCTTCTATAAATATCTTAGAGACGGGGAGGGATCATTTCGGTTACAGTACGTGTCATGACTCTTTCATGTGGCAAGTCATGTATCACAGAGATTGCGGAATAGATTTGCTTTTAATTAAAGTTTAAATTTATTTATGTTTGCATTTGAAGTGGTTGCAGTTCCTTTATAATCCTACAGGTGGTGCATTCTAAACTATTCACACCTTGGCAAAAGAAAAAAAAAATTGATAATCAGGACATGATTTAAAATCATGGTGGTTAAGGAATCATAATACAAATCAAATCAGCACACAGACACACACACACGCATATATATATGATGTGTATTATGATATGCATTATATGTATATTGTATTATTGTGTGTAGTCACATGACTCTGGATATAGCATGACATGGAGGACCAACATGGTGGAGAAGTCTTTCATTAGAAAAAAATATCCTAGCATTAATAGTTGAGCGTATTAGTCATAATCGAGGTAATAATTCATTAATCATAATCAAGATAAAATGTCCAATTAACTGTGATATTGATTTGAGGTCATATCGCCCAGCACCACGTTAACGATTTGCATGCACCTTTAAACCCTGTATGTGGATTTCCCTCATTACTATCTCTCCAGCTGATAATAATGAAGTCTGTATATTGCTTGTGCATATAAAGAAGTGACTGCATCATGATTTCATCCAGTCAGAACCTTTTTTTTTTTCTTTTTTTTTCCACCCTGCATCCATGCCTTCGTGTCCACATGTCGTAAAAAGCCACGTGGCCAGACGGACGTGTGCCTGTAATATGGAAGTGGAAAACTAAAATACTTCTTTTTCTGATAAAAGGCACACACCGTTTTCTTTTTTCCAGTCAAATTGTCAGTATGTCTCTAACATATTTGACACTGCAAATGCTTTTAGGGCTAGATTGTTTTCTGGCATACAGAGCAGCGATTTTTATACTGGAAGCCCCACCTCGTGAAGGCTGCTGTTTTGTGTCTGATTGTATATCATTAAGGAAGCGAGAAAGCTAGAAGCCGGTGCTCACGGGTGCCGTTTTTTTTTTTTTTTCCCCGCCTGCCCGATTGCACCACGGCGGCCTTGGAAATGGTTTCTAGGACGCTCTGTCTTTCCCTCGCACCCTTGCACGGCTCGTACCCTCCACTGTAAAATGTCTCTTGCTTCATTTTTTTTTTTCCGACAAAGTTTCACTTGACTCCGAGAGACCCGGAGGAGGGAAGCAACACTTGCAGCTGATGTTGTTGTTGGAACGGTTTGATAGCGAAACTTTCGAAAAACGCAATTCTTTCTTAGCTTTCCAAACCCTTCCGTAAGAAGTAGCATGGAGTAACATCAGATAAAACTTGACACGCTGACATGGACTCATCTTTCCATGTGTAGCTCTGTGTATTTTACGTCTGTGACTCAGATATGTAGCGCAAGCTTAGACACATTGCTCGTTATGAAACATCAGGCGCTCCTCTCTCTCAATCACGATCTTGCTCTCGTTCTCTCTCTCTCTCTCTCTCTCTCTAACCCCACCTCCTTTAAATCTGTTGTTGTTTTCTCCGACAAGCTTCAGTACTAATAATCACACCACGTAGTGCACTAATCACACCCTAATTCCTCATCCGAAGTTCATGCCTAATCGAATACGGCGTCTTAGCGTCTCTTTTCCTTGTCTCGCGCAATGCCGATTGTTTTGCGTCGCGTGTAACATAAGGGGCGGGACTGCCGTTCGCACGTAGCGCTCAAATTGGTTTTCCGAACGCCGTCTGCAATTTCTCCTGTGATTGCCCCGAACTCTCACCGAAGTCTCTCGCATCCCTCCTTCTTTTGTAAACCGCCAGTTACTAGAACTTGCGGGCTGCAATCAAGAGACCTACTTGTAAATAATTACCTTCCTGTTTTTCACCCACTTTTGGAGACTCTTTGCGCTTTTTATTTATTTTTTTGACTCAGCTCCCGAAGAGAACTTCGCTTCTCTTATTGCTTACAGATGGCATCTTTTATAAGCCGAACCTGCAGACCAATATATTTCAGGGTACGCTGCCTAACAGCATGTCTTGCTCGGTCTTAATTAAGATAAAGCGTGCAGCATCCTCTCTCTCTTTCTCTCTCTCGCATGTTTATTGATCTTCGAGACCTACTGTGTGATGGCGACGCAATCAGAACCGTAGGCTTTTCATAACGACGGAGCTCGCTCCGGTTATAACGGCGAGCTCGTTCTAAAGCGCGTTTTGCGAAATCCTTCCCCGCGAACGTTCATCTATCACTCTTCCCTCGAAAGGACGCCTGAGTCACCGGGGATTGGGAAAGTTCTGAATTGTGCAGAGCAATTTTTCAGGCCGCTTGCCCTTAACCGCACTCCCCCAGACGTATTAGCCTACTACAAACTGCACCGGAGCTACATTTGCACTTCCAAGACATAACAGCCTGGAGATATGCGCTACATTTATTACTGTAGACGAGGGGGGGGGAGGAATAAAATGGATGATAAAGTCTGCCCAGGCTCATGCATAGCCTCACCTTGAAATTTTTCCTTGACAACCTTAGAAGGGGGTTTAAATACATCTGTTTAAGGTCACCGTTTTATATATATGTATGAGATGGGGGTGATTAGGGTCTGTCGGCTACCCCGCGTCTGAATCGGCACGCCAAAGAAAGCAGCTTTTCCTGGATATTTGGCTAATATCGATAGCTATTCTCCATGCTGATGTTATCTGCAGCGATGCACCATTATCTCCCACCTCCATATTGACCAGTAGCGCTTCTCTCAGCAGGGTCGAGTCGATATCATGCAATTTTGCTCCCCTTCGGATGCCCTGTGTATGTATGTATGTATGTGGGAATGTGTGTGTTTGTTTTTGTGTGTCAGTATGACGTTCAGAGATCGGATCAGCGTCTCTGTCACGAGACCGAACACCAAACCACCAAAGCTTTTTTTTTTTTTTTTTCCCCTTCATATATATATGCCGCATGTATGCAGGGAAATCAGGTTCTGTTTTGATCGAGTGAGCATGCAGAGCCGAAAGTAATCATGATAATAACAATAATTTGCGACATCGCATCTAGCAGCGTGCGAGTCCTCGGTTCTCATGACATTTAGGCCCGGGTCTGATGCAACGGCATTAAAATTGAATCAGCATGAATCACTACTCAAGAAACGCTCGGTGAACGCTCGATTGTACCCTGAGTTCTGAGTCATGTGCCGCATCTCGTCGAGGAGTAATGGACGGATTAGCTGGATGTGTTGATAGAAGGGAAAAGGTGTTCGGTGGAAACATGCTTTTGAAAGGCCTGTTCTAGCACCGGGTGAAAACGCAGGGCGTGGAAATGCCGTTGAGAAACAGTTCTGCTGTTGTGTGTAATGTTTGGAGAGAAAACGGCCACCTTGGGCACATGTTTACGCTGCCTTTTGACCCCTTTCCCGACGCTAGACTCGTTCAGGCGCTCTTAGAGAACGGTTAGACTCGCTGCGGTAAGTGCATGTTGATTGGACCTGTGGCGCGCCGAGCCGTTCTCTCGAGCCGTAGGGGTCTTCCTGAGTGTTTCTGCGTGTCTGAGTGAATAGTACGTCTCAGGTGCGCTCGGCGGGGTTTGTTGTCGATGGATGCGAAGGTTTTTTTTTTTTTGCTTTGCTTTTGTGTTCTGAAAGCGAATCCCTGCTTCTTTTTTTTTTTTTTTTACCCTGCCTCGAACTCCGAGCACACGTGCGGTGTTGGGAGAAAACCGAGTTTACAATGAGGTATTACCGCATTCGTGGGATGATATTAGAGCGTAACGGAGAGGTATCCGCAGAGAAAATTTCATTTGTGCCGTCTCCTGTCATGGGGATCAATTGCGAATTGGCAATCTCATTGACTTTTAAAAAGGAAAAGTGTGAGCCTGTGCAAAATAAAACGAATGCTGTAAAGCATGCACGGTATAAAAAACATTAATTAAATAACATGTTAAACTGACCCTGGCGATATTAACGCGCGAGAGCTTTCCCCCCCATGCGGCGCGGCTCCCTGCTCCTTTTGTCAAAGGAATCTTTCTGGTCGCACGCTCCGACTCTCGGAACATGTGTTTCTCTTGTTTCTGCTAGTCTGTTTGCTTTAGATTAGCAGACGAATGCACGCACATGCTCACACACCTCAGGCCATACTTCACCGACAATACTAGTAAAAGTTTGCTATTATTGTTTTCAACGAATGTGTGCGCACATGAAAATAGCCGGGGCATGAATGAGAAGCTAAGCTTCTATGAGTGTGTACGGAGAATGCTGAGATTATTCGCATGGTTAAGCTTTAAATATGAATGATTTGTTTACTTGTCACTTGTTTATTTTTTTGTTTTTGTCATAAATTACCAAAACAATTTCTGTATTCGTATGTACAGTACATCAACAAGTCCTTTTTCATATTACGGAAATCTTTCTTTTTATTACTTTTATTAGTTGTGAAGTGAAAGCACACGCGCACACACACACACACACACACACACACATATTCAAAGCTTGTTGCTAATCTTTAAACATTGGGTCATATTTAGATAATAAGATAACGGCTAGTTGGTTAAAGGTTAACGCTGCTCCTTGAAAACAATAGCCGTCCGTATCGGTGAGTTACACATTACACAAGATCGCTGATTTATTATTTTTCCCGCTGCTCATACAGCAGGGCCACGGATTAGAAATGCTAATCTGTGGGAGGTCCGGAATAACGATCCGTCGTGCTGCGGGTCGTAATCCAGTAAACGATCCTTTTATTACCCGTTTTTACACAACACGCCATGCGGCACCATTACCTTGCTGCCTCCCGAACGCCAAATGGCTTCGAGTAAATTACGCGAAAAGCTTTGAAGCATAAAGATGATGATTGGACGCTGGAAGGAGCGACGCGGATAGAGATGCGCCGTGATGGAAAGT
This sequence comes from Clarias buthupogon, assembly GCA_030014345.1. Taxonomy (NCBI): domain Eukaryota; kingdom Metazoa; phylum Chordata; class Actinopteri; order Siluriformes; family Clariidae; genus Clarias; species Clarias buthupogon. The sequence goes on from JAQMYK010000033.1 coordinate 8,490,206, forward strand.
GATAGCGACGCTAGCTCCCTAATGAAAATTGCAGGGCTGCGTCGCTTTCCGAGCTGCACTTCTGCGGTCGTCTGTGTTGGGGGAGGGGGGGGGGTGGACGGAAAGAAAAAAAGAAACAAAAAGAAGACACGAAGCACAATGTTTATTTCAGCTTTATGTGTAATTACGAGGGCCGTCGTGCGTGCGTCTGCGATGACTGACTTATAACGTCCGCGGCGTCGTCTGGTTTGTGTTCGTCGATGGAGATGAATGCTTGTACGCTGTAATTTGGGGTTATATCCATGAGTAGGGTGTTTTTTTTTTTTGTTGTTGTTTGAGGTTTGTATGCCGTTCTGATTTAAAGCACGGCTTCTTATCTCCGAGCGCTCTTTATCTAAAGGGAGGGTCATTAGATTTTTCTCGTGTAACTTCCCTGTCGTATGACTTTTGTTTTTGTTTTTCTTTCACTCCGAGCCGATGAAAGTGT